>VZTH01007857.1:81805-99799 GCA_013397815.1 Aleadryas rufinucha | reverse complement strand
AAAAAAAAAGGAAAAAGGAAAAGCAGAAAAAATCTTCTCTACTTTTATTGAGAATGCTGTAGTTCTTATACCCCGGTTTCTTTAACCTAGCAAGTGCTATTTTAACCAGAGAATCTCAGTTTTAGGGAAAGCTTTATATTTAGAGGGTAAAATATAGAAGGGGAATAAGAAAATGTTAAACATGTATTCACTGAGCGATTTTGAGGCTTGGGTTTTTTGGGGCTTTCAAGGTCAGGAGCACTAGCACAGCTTAAAAGAACTCAGTTCAGTAAGGTCCACGAAGCATAGATTTAAGACTCCTTACATCTCCAACAGTTTTCTTACCTTATATCCCCAATCAGCAACCATTTTCAGTCATTTATGAGTAAAAGAGTTTTGAAATCAAGCCAGGAAGTTACAGACTTTGACTGTTTTGGGCAAGAGAAGGGAGAAATTTTAGTGGCTGGTGGTCCATAGATAAAGCATTTTGCCAATAATCCCCTTTTATTGGTTTGAATACGGATCTGAACTTCAGTCCCACGTGAGTCGTGTTCTCTAACGCAGACAGTTTTCAGCTCAGAGTTAACCTCTGATATTTAAACTTGAGTGCAAACTGCACTCAAGAACATTGCAAAGATGAACATGTTTTGCAAATTGCAACTATTAATTTTATAGCCATACCATCTTGGGTAGTATTTAAAAAGTCTAAAAGCTTAAAAGTGATGCATCAAAGAATATTGTTGTGGAGGTTTCAGAGAACAGGAACCTTGCACAAGAATACTAATAAAGTAATTCTGTGTCCTTTTAATCCTTTTTCATGATTTAATATGACTTTGGGACTACTTGGGCAGAATAAATTGTATCCATTTGGTGAGTTGAAAGAATTTGTTCTCTTGGGGGAAAAATAGATTTTCTGGCACAGTTTTCAAGATGCTGATTGCTGATAGTGGTGTGCCAAGTCAGGTTCTAGCATAGTGATGCTCGCTGCCTGTCTCAAGGGAATTTTTTCTCAGGCTGAACTTCCAAGGCAGTTAGCTACTTGGGCTTCAGCAGGAATTTTAATCCTCTCTGAACTCTACTGGAAATCAACAGGAACTCTGCCTGACTTTGGTTGCCTGTAAGAGCCTCCTGAGCTGGTACTTTGGTGTGCTCCAGACACCTCTGGAAACACAGCTATTCGCTGTTCCAAACCGACCAGAAGTTCTGGAGCACTGCCCCAAAACAGACACCGTGTTTTACCCAGGAGACTGCTCCATTTCCGTGGTGGGAGAAGGGATGCTTAGACAAATAGTCTGTCAATTTGTTAAGCATGAGGGATCCATAAAAATGAAAGTTATTATTGCAGCAGGAATTTTCCCACAGCAAAAACAAAACAGAAATGACTTTCATCCATAAAAACATCGCAAGTGAACCGCTTGTTTGCTCCTCACCTCTGTTAGCCTGTTTTATATAAGCCGGCGTTCTCCTTTATGAGGACTCAGGCGCGGAGCACAGGCGTGTTGATCCTTGCATCCGCAGAAGAATTCTATGAGCTAAACACATGTTCTGCCATTGGCACATCACCGCTCTCCTGCCAAAACCCTCCTCCGTGCTTGGCTTCCGCAGCAACGAGCATGGGTGGAGGAAGGAAGGAACAGCTGGGAGGCGATTATGGTTTCCTGATGCCCTGCCCCACCCGTGGCACAGGTTAGCTCTGTTCTGAGTCGCAGGCAGCTGGTAGAAATCCCCAGGAGACCATCCATTCATCCCCTGCTTTATCTCCACCCAGTACCTGGCACACATCCTCTGCACCGGGTGGCTGCTGCTGCTGCTGCTGCTGAAGGAATTGCTTTTCCCAATTCTATGCTCCCTCCTTCAGCTCTTTCTCTCTTTGGGACGTTGCTTGGAAGAAGAACAGACTCAGTTCTGTTCTTTGGACTTTGCGACAAGTTTGATTTTAATAGGACCTCTGTGCATGGAGTTTTATCTGGAAGCCCAGGGGGCCCCAGATGATTTATTCTAGTTATTTGAAGGATATGTTTCTGGAACTAATTCCTGTTAAAAAGCTGAGGTCCAAGAAGAGCAGAAAACTATTCACTGAGGAGGGAGAGAAAATGTGCTGGGTGAAGCAGAATGAAATTTCCAAAGAACAGTGTCTACCTCTGTCCTGTTGGAAAGTTCACCTTTCCCAACACAGAGGTTATCTTGAGCATTGAATGACGGATAAAGTTCGAGCCATTTAAAATGTTCCTTGTATTATCTGCCAATAATACACCCTGCCACAGAATTGTTAGCCACTTACAAGGCCAGAATCAGAATCAGTCAATTTAACAGTCTGTAATATCCCTTTGGCTGATAAATAAAGTATTTCAATACCAACAAAGTGGTGAGAGTCAGTTTCACAGACTAATGCTGAACCATTTTACAGCCTAGCAGAAAGCAAAGGGAATTCTGGATCAAAGGGTGACCAGTGCAAAATCCAGGACTATAAGTTGCAGTTATCTGATGTCCTGGTGAAGGGCGAGCCACAAACAGAGTTATTGGCTGACACCCCTGGAAAGTAGTAGTAATAATAAACATCTGGAGGGTTTGACATACTCATGGTTGCCAGTAAATAATCCCTGGCTCCGAAGCAATTCCTTTGGAGAAGCAGTTTGAGATATGGAGAATCTAAAAAGCAATTGTGTAATGGAATGGTGGACAACATCCTGATAGATCAGGACTGCTTGTGTGTTGGCATAAATAATGAACAGGGTCGTAGGAACAGGGGGAAAAAGACCCTGATCAGGTTGCAGCATTCAGGGATAGGGGTCAGCCATGGAGGGAAGGAGAAGAACAGCCAAGTGGCAGCTCATCCCTCAGGAGCACCTTTGGATGCAGCCCTAGCGTTCCTCACAGGGACCAATAGCAAAACCAACGGAGTGGCCTTGTGCAGCCAGGAGGAGAAATGTTTGTATCTGCTGAGGATTTGATGCAGATTTGATTGAGTTCAGTATAAATCTCCCAGTAACTGCTGAGAGACTGGGATCTGGCCTGCAGAGTTGTCTGTTTACAACCTGCAAACATGAGTGCACACGCCCGAAGCAGCACTTCACACTTTGGTGTTCACTCCCAGCCATTCTCAGACAGAGATTCCTTTCGATGAACGCCCCAATTATCTGCTTGCTGCAGCTTTCATCTAATTTTCTGTGCCTGTCGTGGCTGTTGGATATCATGAACACCCTGGCAGTGCTGCTGTCATATATTGAGGACACCTCGGTCTGGTTTTCTCCTTTCTTTTCCCCCTCCAACCCGCTTTGAGGCAATCGGGGCGTTTGTGCAGATGAAATCGTTCTCGTGAGCCCGCACCAGCGTTATTCTCTCGCATTATAGCCTCATACCCAAGGTATTCATAACGTAACTGGGGCTGGTGGGAGCCCTGCTGTGCAAACCCATGGGGCTGCTTCCTTCAGGGAAACCCTGTTGACAGGCAAAAGGTAACTGCTTGTAGAGGCAAGTTCCTTGCCCCGGTGCGCATAGTGCTGCGGATACATCATCAGATTAGTCAAATGTCTGTGAAAAGGAGTCTGTCTCCAAGGTCCCAGTCGCTCCTTGCCTGCCTTTGATATTCCTGTGCTTGCACAAGGAGTTTGACCGTGTAAGCATTACGCAGGCCTCACTCATAGAGAGCTCATTGTCTGTGTCCTTCTCCCAACAAAGCACTAAGGTGTGGGGCTTAAGCACAGGCGTGGGATGTGCTTCCCATTCAAATAATAAATCAAAAGGTAATTGCTGCCTTTTAGCAGCAGTATCAATAAGCTGATAAGATAGGTTTTACTGAAGGGAAAAAAACCAGCTCTATCCAGTGTTTGGGGCTACAGATGAAGCAATTTAGAGCTGGATGGCCACTGCTCAAACACTGCAGATCATTACAGCCATAGGGGTTTCCTGTAAGGAATCCTAGATGAATATATGCCCAAGTATTCATTAAATGTCATGTAAGAATAAAAAAAAAGCCAAACCAAAAATGGTTTGATGACACCGATGGTGTTTTCTGCACTCACAAAAAAGTGCCACAGAGAGGTTCCAAGGTGTCTTCATTATTGCAAACAGCACTTGCATTCCCACAGTCCACTGCCTGGGCTTGTTTAAGAGGCATATTTTTATTTATTTTGACATGGAATTTTGCCTTTTTTTTTTTTTTTTCTTTTTTTTTGGCTTTTTTTTTTGGTAATATTTAATACTAAATAGTATTGATAAAATTTAATACTCATACTGCGTTTAGTATTCCATGTCTAGATCATGCTCTAAGTAACATTATATTTAGAATTTAATGTTTTAAGGACAACCTTCAGTATGAAGGTTTCATACTGAAAAAAGTTTTATTTGTTCCAAATCAGAGCACAAAACATGTTTTGGAACTCTGGAATTTCCCACGGAGCAGAGATCCTGTTTTGCAACCAACTCTGGTATATGGGCTATGAAAACTCCTTCTGATTTGCCCAAAGAGGACTTGGCTCACGATCCCTTCTGAAGTTTATTCAAGGGCAAAAGATGGGGTGATTATTGTGAAGAAATCTCATTTTGGTTCATTCCCAGAAGACCAAAGTAAAAGCCAGCAAAGAGCTTGATGCTGTCTCACCCACCAGCTGTCATTTTGAACCCAGATGCTCCACATCCCTTGCCAGCTTCTTGCTGGGGGAATGGGAGGAGGAAGGCAGGGCTCAAAAATGAAATAATTTTCAAAAGAAGAGAAGGAAAGCTGAATATTGTTTGCCCAAACTATGATTTGATGCAAAGTGGAACATAAATAGGAGCCCTTGGTGTCCATATGAGTCACGTATTCCCAACCTTATGACAAACTGTGTCCAGCTTTGCATATTAATGGAAGTGTATAATGGTAAATCCCTTCTAGCTTTTGGCTGTGGGGATCTTTGCATTTCATGTTTTGAGGAATTTCTATCTGTAGATGCATATGTGGCTCCCATCACTTTGTTAACTAAACACAGATTAGCAGACTTGTCCTCGCAACACTTGGGTGGTAAAATGTTACCTCCACTTTATGGATGCAAACCCAGAGACACAGAGATTTTTAAAGGCCTCATCCACAGCCTGTAGGCATCAGTGGGAATCTTTTCCTTGATTTCAGTGGTCGTGGATCATGTCCTTAGTAAGGGAACTGCTGTGATGACTCAGTCAAACTGCTCATCGAGTATTTGATATTTTTTTTAAATTTTTTTTGTCCAGCACCAAAATATATCTTAGCACTTATTTTCTTCAGTGTATATAAAACCATGTTTTAAACTCACAGCTTTACTCTTAGTGCATTTCCTCTCACAAGAGCAGAACAATAGCTCAGGTCATTATCTTTCAAACTTTGTCAGTTATAACACAGTACCTAAAAATGTTGAAATATTTCAGAAATTACTAGCCTTATCATAGCTGACCTCAAAGGCTTGGATACGTAAGGATAGCTCATGGTTAAGATAAAAATCAATGTGTTCTGTCTTTAGCTTTTTCTGCATATTATGGATCAAGATACTTTTTCAAAACCATTATTAGTTTTACTACAAATACTTGATCAAGGGATTTGTATGAACATTACACAAGAAGACAAATATTTCTTGTCCCCAGCACTGGAAATTCAAATTACTTGCTTTACAAAATACTGTGCTACCAGTACAGCTTGCATTCAAGTCTTTAACAGAAGTCTAAAACGTGGTTCCTTGATGGAAGCTGGAGCAATCCTGGTCTTTCCCTGGTCTTTGAGCTTTGCTGTGTTTAGATGGTTGTCAGCTCTAATGCGAGTGTGAAGTGATGCACAGCGAGCTGCCCACGAGTAGTAACTGAATGCAAACACTCCAGACTGAATGGATTTCACCTGATACAGAGGAGTTTTAATTAGAACTAATGGGGTAAAACTGAGAAAAAGGCATATTTAGACTGGATGTCAGGAAAACGTTCCTGGTGGTGAAAGCTGTTATGGTATGTTCTCCCAAGGGAAGCAGTAGTAGCTGTCTGTATGAGTTAAAATGAATCACAAAAAAATAGATTCTAAAGATGGAACTATTTTTGGGCTGATGAGGACTGGTTGGTTTGACTGCAAAGCTCATTACTAAGCTCTTTCCTCTCCAGAGTCCCACGATTCACTTTATCTTCCTGAACATGCCATAGAATTATAACTTGGTTTGGGACAATAAAACAAAATTAATAGACCTGGAAAAAAAATTATTTATCTATTCCAGCATACCATGTTTATAATGTTTGTTTAGGTAACTTAGAAAAATAAATAAATTCCATGTAACCTTTTTCATGATTATTTCAATTGTTCATGTATATTAATTCATAAAAAAGAACAAACTCCTCTGTGACACTGAGACTTTGTACCATGTGTGCTTAATATTATAGGCTTGACCAAAGAGAAAGATTGTGTTTCTTCAGCTTCGTAGGAGCTGTGGTAGAAACCCTTTCAAGTGCTGACCTCAGCAACTAACCCATACATTTCCAGTGAGGCAACTGGTCCAGAGTGGGCCAGAATGAAGCAGTAGTGACTGAGCAGTGTTAGTGCTCACCAGTTTCCTTCTTTCATGCCCCAGCTGCCTGAGGAGAGGTAAAACCGTGGCTCTGGCTGTGACTAATGGTCACTGTCCCTACAGGGTGCAAGATAAAATGGTGCTGCTTTGTGAAGCTGCATTGTGAACTCCTGCCTCAGACCGTGAAGGAAACGATTCCAGAGAAAAAAGCCCCGAAGAAAAGAAATACTAAAGCTGTCTTCATTAACTATGCAGATGAGTGAGTTTCCTTTTGGAAACGGAGAATCCCTGTTTCATTTCTCTCGCCATGGAAGTTAGGGACCAGTCATTCCAGCTGGAGTTATGAGACAGCTTTAATGGGGGCATACATTTATACGATACCTAGTCTGGGAGTGAAGCATTTGGGGGTTGTGAAGAACAAATTGTATGTAGGAGTAGCAACTGACTTATCTGTGTGACATTTCAGTGTCACATGAGAGGCCTTTCTTCAAAATCATGCCCTGAAAATTGTGTTTGTCGTTCTACATTTCTAGTAAGAAACACCTGATAGAAAGTAAACGCTGTTCTTTTGGAATGTCATATAATGAAATTGTTCTATCTACCCCAACTTTTATGCCAATAATCTTACGCTTTCCATTAATGTTTTCAGCCCTATTTTCCCCTTAGCTAGCACATCACCTTTTTGTTCTCACCAGCAAAGAGCAGAAGTTCAGTAATTTGTATACCAGGACTACAAAACAGACGCAGTATCTTAATTTGAGAAGTCATGAAGCTGCTCATGTTGTAAATCAAGGACTGAGATTTTTGGGCATGGCATTAGGATGTTCTGTTCTTCTCTGTTCTACCACAACCACCTCACAGAGCTTTTCTGTCTCATGGAATTAAAAAAAAAAAAAAAAAAAGGAAAAAAAGGGAGGGAACCTCTGAAAGCTGGGATCCTGTTTGCATTTGCCCAGATTTGCTGAGGCATATGGGAACATACATTGACTGTGCAGGAACTGAATGTCCTTGTGACTCTGTCCCTGGGGGACCGTGGTGAGACTCCTGGTAACACTGCAAATCAGGATCTATGGAACAAAATGCTGGATTTTGTCTTAGCACTATTAAAAGAAATAACATTTTAATGATATGTGCTATTGGCGTAATCCTTCCAAAATGGACAATGATTTATATATTTCATGTGAGGACAGGATTCCTTAGGGGATGACTCATTGTTTTAGTCTGGAATAATTCCAGTGGGAACCTTTTTCAGAACTGGTTGATACATACCTTACATGGTCTTAGCTTGGGAATTTTTTTTGTCTTTCATTTTGTCTGATATGTGTGCTTGGCCTATTAAAATTAAACTGCCTCTTTCCCTTCCGAGTCAAATCCAGTTTGTATTTACCAAGACCTTATATGGAGAGGGGAGTGTGTGTGTGTATATAAATATATATATATGTATATAAATATATATATGTATATAAATAGATAAGAAATATATGTATACATGAATGTATTTATGTATGTACATATACAAATACAGGGGAGAAAAAAGAGCTGGATCTATTGGAAAGGCAGTGTTTATTTTTAGTAAAGGGGTGAATTTTGCTTTAAGCACATCTTTTCACGCCTTAGTTTGACCCAAAGGCAACAATTACCAGCATAACTACTTCCATTTATAGAAATAATTCCATACTGTAGATTGTGGGACTACACGGATGCCTCTGAACACTGAATTAACAGCCAGTGGAAGCAGTACAGACTTGGATCATGTGATCTGGGAACAGACTGTCTTCACTCACTCCTGTTCTTGGTGGCAAGTTTTGTCCCCTTTTTAAATTGATGTTGCCATTGTTATGGATCAGTGCAGTCCGGAGAGTTCTGTAGCATGGACAATAAGGAACTGGGAAGCAGAGCTGCCCTGGGGAGTCCTCTAAAGTGTTCCAGTACAGGGCCTACTGCATCAAGGATTTGAGGTCATCTCCATTAGTTACTCTTTCTGAAAACGGGTCAAACATTTGTCTTTCTTCAGTTATTGGGGACCTCCCTTTGTCTCCATAACTTTCCATCAATGGTAAGAGAGTGTCTTTGCCATGTCACCAGTGCTCTTTGCGCTCTTGCCTCCATCCCTTCTGGTAGCACGGACTTACAAGGGTCAGGATTTCTTAAGAGATCCCAGACTTTGCTTTGACTGCTTGGAACTTCTTCTGTCCTTGAGCCCTGTTTGTGAGTGAAAAGGTTGGATGGACCTTGCTGGTGAAACCTGAGGCATAGAAAACACTGTGCACCTCCGCCTTACCTGGGTGTGCTGTTGTAAACTTCACCCACCCCTTCTGACAGCGGAACCGCTTGCTTTTTTTCCTTCTCCTGTTGAGGTGATTCTAGAAGTTCTTGTAGTTTTTTAACATGCCAGTTTGGACTCTTTGACTTTACTAAAAGCATCCTTTTGTGCCTGAGCAATGTTTCTGTGTTCTGTCCTTTGTAGCCCGTCCGTGCCTCCATCATCTGTTTATGGCTTTTTGCATTGGAACTCTGTCAGGATTTCCCAGTTTAGCCAAGCTGCTCTGCTGATATGCAGCCTTGCTTCCCCCTAAGCACAGGGGTGGAGCTTTCTTGTGCTGAGAAGAACACGACCCTGAAGACAACCTCAGTCTTTCACAGCCCACAGGATGCCACCCAACAGTGCCCTATAACAGACATCATCTGCTCTCCTGAAGTTCAGGGTCCATGCTCTGCTACTTGCCTTCCTCGTGTTCCTTGGGATCTTGAGTTTCTGTTAGTGAAAGCCAAAGGTCATTCTTTTGCATGTGGTTAAAGTTTTTTGCAAAATGGTTAAAGACATTTTGAGAGTTAAGACATTTTGAATATCCGTTGCAAATGTCAGGGGTTTGTACAAAAGTTCTTCCTATGCATCACATTACACTGGTAGTGCCAGGTTAATGGTGGGACATGATCTTAAAGGCCTCTTCCAACCCTGATGATTCTGTGATCATGGAAAACAGTGACTGAGGAAGAGAAATTTCAAGAATCCATTCCAAAAGATGCATAGAAAATGGTGATGTCAGTCAACCAGCCCTAACTATAAAAAGGTTTCCAGTCTTGGGAACCAAAGTCTCAAGACAACAGGTTGCAAGACTTCACACTACATGATTTAAGTTCAAAAAGTTTCATCATCATCAGGTCTGTACGACAACCCCAGCTCTGATTTGGCCATGAAACCAAACCCCAAACCACTGGCTAAACCTAATTTAGATCTGGATCTGAGCACCCACTTCCTTTTCCTCATTTCCAATCAAAGCAGGTTTCGGTTTTGGTTGGTTTGAATTCTTGGTGAAATCTCATGTCGGTCATTGTTAACTTTTTCTCCCATCACTGTCTGTGATCTCAAAAAAACCCAAAACAAATAAACAAATAAAAATATCAGACCCGAAAACAACCCCCCATCCTCTTCACAGGCCACATGTTTCTATTAACCAAAACCACTGTCAACAAATGAAAGTATGACAAAACAGTGGTGGTTTCCTACCCCTTGTTTTCATAGTTATTAATTATATTTGGTTTTGGTCCTAAAATGAGATGTAAATATTTCATAAATCAGGTGAATTTGTTGTTCTTATAATTACATTTTATTGGATAAATGACAGAGTATATTTAAGTGGGCACAGATTCTACCCAAATATTTTAAGTGGTTGTGTTAGCAGTCTTTTGCAGATGTGTTTATTAAATCTGGCACACTCATAAGGATTAAAAACTCCTTCTTCCCTCCAAGTACTATGACTTAAAAAGCAAATCTTGGGACAACTAACACACATCTGACTTAAGGCTCAGTTTCGGGTATAAATCCTAATGACTTCATTTAAATGAGTAGAAGACATGGACAGTCAATATAGGAACAGATTTATTGATCTTCTTCAGGTTTGTACACTCTTATGGAAATCTCAGATGCTTTTACAGTATATTGATAAAACAAATTGAAGTCTGACTATGACTGGGATTCTGTCTCTGATCTTGTAGCTGTCAAGCACTTTTGTTTTCAGGCATTTCTACCTGTCTCAAATGAGCACCTACCATGAACTTCTTAGGAAAAGCATGTGTGCTTGTTCTTCCTTTGTTTCATGTGTTCATGCAAATAAACCGAATAATTGGCAACTAAAAAATTCTGTTTTCTTTTATTGTGGCGTTCCCTTTGGAAACAGTAACATGGATGCTCTAGAGGCAGTCAGCCCCTTAGACTGACATCTCTGGAATACCCACAAAGTGTTCCATTTGAACACATTTGTTTAAGAATTAGTAGTACACTGCTGAGGAACAAAAATCTATCCTGAACTGCAGATACAGGTGGGTAAGATACGTAATGTAACACACCAGAGGAAAACACGTGGGAACCCAGAGCATCAATCTGTTTAAGGGATTAAATAGATTTGGACCCTGTCTCTTCCCAAAACAGGTGTAAGAAGCTGGCAAGATGTGGCCAAAGTTTTTTCTTTTTCACTGTGGGGAAGGAGGGACTTTGGGCTAGGATAACAATAAAGTATTAGTCTATGGTGCGAGGACATAATAATGACTGGAAGTGGAGAGAGGAATCTGGAAGTCCTTGTGGTTCTTAGTGGGGTGCAGCTTAACCACCTCCCTTTGCTTCCTAACACACCATTTAACCCTCGCAGAACAGTCTTAGCATGAAATGCTAAAATGTTATTATTCAGGACAGAGGAAGCAGCTGTTCCTTTGGGCTCTGCTCTGATTTGTGTTTTGAGTGAGCCATCCTTTAGCCTGGTGGAATTTGGTGAGCAAAACCAGAGCCCATGCAGGGCTGCCAGGACCTGATGCTCGGATGGAGGCACCAAACACGGGGAGCCCGCGGCTTGTTTCACATGACAAATTCACCAGCACTAGAAAGCATTTTTTAAAAAATTATGATTTTTAGAGAGTCAGACAGTGTTTACATACACAATGCTAGTCTGTATGCAGACAGAGGCTGGCATTGTGCCAAATGCTTACAAATTCAGAACCCCATCCTCAGCTGGTACGTATCACTGTAGCTCCATTGACTTCAATGAACTGGCGCCAGTTTACATTAACTGAGGAGCTGTTGCATTATGTGGAACCATTTCTTTTTCTCCCCCCCTTCCTTTTCTTTCTTTCTTTCTTTTTTTTTTTTTTTGGATGAAAAACATGGAAATGTCATTCTTGTAAGCTCACAGGAGCCCTTATTTGGGAGACCTTCCTTTTCTCCTTTGATATTCTTTCTTTTCTCTTTAGATTATTTTTATTTCTATCAAATATAAGATATATTCACACTAGTTTTCTGAAGGTAGTATGTTAGGGGTACCTTATGCTTCTGGACCTACCCCTGAGGTACTCACATAGAATTTTGTAAGTTAAAATCTCAGAGCTGTAGGGTAATAATTCCTTACCCTGTTATTAAAATATGCATTATATCATTGAAGTGGTATCCCTTTCACATTGCTGTGATACATAAGCATATCCCACAAAAGAGGAATCAGATGAATATTTTTGGTCATTTCCCAGGAGCTCGTGGAAGCAGTGGCTGAAGGGAGACTGCTGACCAAAAGCAGCCAAAAAAGAATCTTCTCCTAAATTTAAACTCTCTCAAGGCAATATATAATAAAATGAAAGCTGGCTCAGGCTATGATGCTGTTGGCTGAAATGGGTGATGAGGTCTGCAATCAGCTTTGTCACACAGTGCTTTGGCCCAGAAAATGTACATTTATATGTGTAGCTTCCACACCTGTCCTTTTGTGTAAGAACAAGCCCAACCTGTGTAAATATTTCCTTTACTTAAACATATGTTCACATGTCCATTCAATGTCCAGCGGGTCTCACAAAAGTGAGAATCTTTCCTTTCCTGAGCTGATTGAAGTGTTCTAATCTAGTAACATGTGTGTAACTGCTTGAGGGATGTTTCATATCATTTTTGAATTTCTTTTTTAAGTCTTCTGTAACTCTAAGGATCCCTTTTCGTAAGTTTTTATTCCTTAATCGTTATGTTGTTGTCTCATATCCTTGAGAAGACGGATGCTTTGAGATACCTTCTCTGTTCTATGTAAAAAAATCTGCTTTATCTTCGTCTTTGCCATAACAGTTTTGGATATTTTCCAATATTGAATGAACTTGTAGTAAGCAACGAGTGTTTGAAGATGGACTTCATGTCTAATATTGAATGAGTGTCTGAATTTTTCCTCTTAATCTTTTGTTGCTCTATTACCTACCCTGTATTTTCTCATGCAGTCATCTTGAGTCACATACCCACAGTCTGGCCAGATGTTCAGAAGAGCTCTGCTTCTATTCTGGCATTTTAATAAGTAGCCAGGTTTTGTAAAGTCCCCGCTGTGTGTCTGAAATCAGAGTTTCTGCGCAATGTAAACTCTTGAAAATTAATGTTACGTGCCTAAATTGGAGAGAATTCTTTTGAAACGCAGGCTGAGATTAGGAGTTTCTGAATTACTCAAAATCCATGTCCCGTAATTTCCCTACTATAACTTGTCAACTTGAGGTATCAGCGGCCTTCTCACAAGTGTTGTGTTTTCCTTAAAACCAAAGTGCATGGAAAGAAATTCCTAGATATAGGGAGGCGTGGAAAAAAAAGTAACTGTTGACAACACAACAATTCATTCGTTTCCTAACATCACAGGTCACGTACTGTATTTTAAGTCGAACAATAAGGCCATTGTTCACACGGGAAAACAAGCACAGTTTATGTAAAGGTTAAAAGACTGGAAAGGTTAAAGGCTGGCTTGTTTTTGGCAAGCTGTGATTTGCTCCTCTCAGGTGAAGTGGGGAGGTTTCACGCTCTGGCAATACGCTGGAGCGCCCGCAGAGGAGAGGGGAGGCAGCTGATGTTCTTTGCCACGGCCAGTCTCGCCTCACTGTTTCCCTGTGCTGCATCCAGCTCCACAGCTTCCAGTTGTGTTGTAAACTTTGCAGGGAAGGGGCTGCCTCCTCCCTGCGTGTTTATGTGATGTCTTATTCCATGCAAGCCAGATTTCAGCCCAAAGCCTTCTTTTCCTTCATGACATTTTAATAGGTACAAGGAGGTTTTCAGTGTTACAAAAGGGGGTGCAAGGATCAAAATCCTTGACATTTCAGTGAAATTGGCTGCTTAACTGCCCTTCAGAGTCTCTCTTTGTTTTTTCCACTGACAGGCAGCTTGGGGTGGGAATTTTTATTGAGTCACCCTCTAAAGCCTGTTTCTTTAAGGGACTTTGGATCAGGACTTTTAGCTCTCCAGCCACTTGGATTTATCAGCATTTGAGAGGAATTATAAGGATCACTCCACATCAGAAATTGCTTGTGTTGTGACTGATAAAGTGATATTAAAAGCTGCAGCAGTTGTCATCTATCAACTCCTATCTTCTCTATCAGCTGTACTTGTCAAGTTCAACTGTTTTTCTTTCTAGAGTATCCTGCAAATGATATTTTATAGCCAGGGGAAAAAAAAAAACAACAAACCCCTTTCTTATTAAAAACTGGCTTTGTTCTAGATTGAAATTCCAGAAAAGAATTTGGTACTCCTAATTGGAAGCGAGATATACAAGTATTGTTTAGTCAAAGGTGTGGATGGAGAGAAAAGCTCAAATGTAATATTGATGTTTGTGCTAGCAAGCAAAATTTAATCTTTTAAATTGTATAGATATTAAAAAAGTATTGGGACGACTGGAAAACTGGAAGCCTGTAAGCTACTGATTTTGAAATTCAGTGCTGATGTTGTTCATACAATTGTGTAAATGCTACAATTCTTTCATTAAGTTTGCAAAAACAAGTGCTTAAATTTTGGCAGCATGAAGCAGTTTTTCTAAGACATTTAGGAGTCTAATTGTGCAGGGACACGGGTTTCAGTAGTTGTTTGTTCAGCCTGGCTATTATTGGCTCTGCCTTTTTGCTCCAGTGGGATCTGAGAGTTCTCAGCATTTCTGAAAGTCAGTCTGCACTACTGTAGGTACTCCAACCGGTATGGAAAACTTAGGTTGCTTTCCAGACCTGGCTTAGCACTTGTATCAGGTGTGCCATGTTCTTGTGCACAACACATTATAAGAATAAGAAAATGCATGGTTTAATAAAGCTGATTTAGACTTGCACCCTTCCTCCTGTCATGCAGGGAGCAGTGCAATGATTTCCCTCTATTCCAGCTGTCTTTCCCACATAACACTGTTCTGTCCCACAAGCACTAAAAATAGAGAGCCAGGGCTTTGGAGGCCGGTCTTGCTGTGAGAGTATGATGTGAAATTTCAGTGTGATCCCACTGTAGCCTTCTGTTTACACAGCCATACTGTCGTGGGACAGAGTCGCACGGATTGCAAGCATTCTTGCTGCGAGGAATCCGGGGCTGACAGGAATAGCCGATTCCCAAAGCTCAGCTCTGTCTAGAAAACTGGCTCTGTTATCCAAGATTATGGCAGAGAGCAAACACTCCTCCAGTTTACCATAGCTTTGCCATCAAAAGGAGCTTTCTTTTAGGAGTCTGAGTTCCCAAACAGAGTGTGTTTTCCCAGGAATGTTTGGTTCGAAGCTGACGGGGCAGGGTCTCACTTTCAGTGCGGCATGGTTTAGGTTGGGTTTATTCCAAAGGCTCCCAATGCAGCGTGTGGCAGAGACATCTCAGCAGGCCACACCAGCTCCCTGGCACAGGGAAGTAGCTGGCTGAGTACCTTCATGGGTTCATCCTGGCTAATAATTCCTGCTGAGAGGGGGTTTCAGCACGTTAAATTTCAGTGTCGGTTTGGCACTGGGCAGCCTCTCCCCACTGTAGGTCAAACCCCACATATAAAGGTGCCCTCAGAGCCATTTGCTCTGTGGGACATGATACCACACAAGTGACCAGAAAGACGCTGACTTTAAATGCTGTATTTTATTGTCAAACATCCTCTTTCAAAACAAAAACCTTCTGTGATTTTTCTAGTGGAGCACAGTGTGTTTGGTGTGCGAGGGGGGACTGCTGTATATCGGCACACTCCATGTTTGGAGTATTGCCCTTCAGCCATATTTCTGCTGGGGAGAAATTAGTCTGCTAGAATCATAGTTCAATGAAAATATGGTTCCTCTTTGCAGATGCTCAACCCCTACATAGCAATTACTGCCTAATGTTTATTTTGCAGTGGTTACTGAGAGCTGTTGAGTCACTGACATCTTTGTTGAGAGTCTTGGTTTGGGGTTTTTTTTTTAACATAGTCCCATCTGATGAAGCCAAAATCTGATTCTCGATGTCTATTGTTTTTCATGGGCCTTTAGAAAACTCTCCTTAAAAAGGCAGCATTAACTGGTTAGGGGCCAGTTAGCAAGGCCAGACAGAAACACCAGCAGGGTGTGTGAATTCTGACTGTCTTCTTCATACATGCAGAGGTCAAGAGGCTGACACAGCATATGCAGATAGCAAGCCTTAAATATTTGCAAAAAGCAGCAGTGTATTTTTAGCATGATCCTTGGTAACCCTCTGTTTATTTTCAAAAATGACTAAGTGAATTAAGAACCTATATTCCACTGTTTCAATGCGACGTTATGCCAAAATCCTTTGAAAAGGTGCTTTAGGATCCTAATTTGTTTATCCATTGCTGGACACGTTAGCCAGTGTGCCTAAGGGAAGCATAGGGCTGAGTCAAGCAATCTGGATGCAATTTTGAACTGTCACAGGGACTTTGTACTGCCTTGAGTAAGTCATGCAGAGCTTGCTTGAGAAAAGGATGTGAACTTATGACTGGTGCCCACATTTTCTGTATTAGATTTTTGAAAATCCCCATTTATCTGTCATATAAGCCTGAAGGTGCCTCTCTTTCTGCTGATGATTTTCCCAAGGGAATTATCTGGGTATCTGGCCATGGCCAGCACTGCTTGACTCTCAATGTTAGCAACAATTTAGGAACTCATGACTCAGCTCCCCTCGTAGGCTCTGGGGCCCAGCGTGTTGCCTGCGTGGAGAGGGGCTCCCCTCAAAGGCAGGAGAGAGCTGGCTCTCCAAATTCACAGCTTGGTTTGCTGATTTCCCTGAACATTTCTGAAGGAAAATAAATAGCAAGTAACCAGTGTAGTGGGTATGAGATGGTTACTCATAGGGTTCTTTCCGTTTCCTACCCTGGAGTCCATAATGTGCATTCTTGTGTCAAGAGCTACTGTTGATGCAGCACCACAATACCACAGATTTAAAAAAAGAAGGAAAAAGAATCAATTAGATGCAATTATAATTAAGGTCTACTGACTGCAAGTTTGTTCTGGCTGATTGGACAAGCTGAATGAGAAATTTCTTGATCGTGAAATTTCGTATCATACCACCACATGTACAATCCTTTGTTTACACAGAAACCTCCATATTATGCTCTGTTTATTTTAAAAATCGAGTTCTATTTTTGCAATATAATGACATGCCAGTAAAACCAAAAGGAGCATTGGCATATTCATTCACTCACAGCCTCCTTTTGTTACCATCTTTCCCCCTGGCAAATAAAATAGAAATTCATGTCTTCTAATAGGTTTATTTGTAAACTCAGCGGATGTGGGCAAATGAGGGGCAAGTGAGGCAGCTGCATGATCAGGATTCCTGACTTGTGAAAGCAGATTTTTGGCAGGGGCAACCAAGTCTTTGGTTTGTTTTGCTTTGGCTGGTCTCTAATAAGGCCCCCATTTCCTCCTTGTTCTGGCTGCTGCTGAATTGCTGATGAGTCTGTAAGGGCATCTCGGGGTCATCTGGCTGAGGGTTTGTGGGAGCTTGTACATCCCAAAAGGGACTGATTTAGTCGGGTTTTACCTGGTTCCCTTGAACAGGATAACCTGTCAGATGCTATTTTCCAGTAACTCTTCGACACTTCTGGGGACTGGCAAACGAAATCCGCTGCTAGATTTCCCCACTGTGGTTTCATCTGTTCTTCTGTATTCCGGTCAAGATGTGGTGTCTTTCTCAAATGGCCACTTGGCTGAGCTACGAGCTGTGGGATTGATGTTTGAGTCAGTGAAACTGTATCAGTGCTCTTCCACAGTGATATGGTTTAAGCTCCTTCAGTGCCAAGGATGAGAGGGCTTGGAGATGTTATTTTTAGGAATTGCTGGAGACTTGATGCTAAGAAGTGTAAGCTCAGCACTCCAGAAAACCTCCAGCAGGACCCTGTCAAGGACTGGTAAGCCTGGATCAGCTTGTGCTTTTACAAGCAGTACTCTGAGAAAGCTAATGCTCAAAAGACCTGTATTTGTGTGGTGTTGGTTGCTTTAAAGAAAAAAAAAAAGAAAGAAAAAAAAAAAGAAAAAAGGGCAGAATTGCTCTGTTAGACTACAGTGATTGTGTGCTTGCCCAGCTCCAGGTAGTGTGGGCATTTGCCTTGTGAAACAACCCCACGTTTCAGAGGCTGGCACAATGTGATTGCTGTATTCAGCAGCCCAGGCTTCTTGGAGTTGCAAAGGACCATCCATTGAAGAGTGACAAGAGATCATGAGAAAGTTTGTGGGTGTTTACTGGAATCTGCAAATTTCCCATTCATTTTCTATGAGATACTCACACGGGCTGGCATTTCCTGACCCAAAAAAAAAAAAAAAAAAAAAAAGA
>VZTH01007857.1:19376-81781 GCA_013397815.1 Aleadryas rufinucha | reverse complement strand
AAGGAGGGGGGTGTTGGGAGGGAAAGAGGGAAAGAAAGCACTTGTCATATCGCTAATCATACATTCAAAGCCACAAGTAGTACAGAAAGACACTGAACAGGTCCATGTGGATAATGGGACAGATGCTCATATGTCTGCACATAAAGCCAGGCTGGAATCTGGTGGCATGCAGATGGATTGGATTGCTGTGGGCTCGGGCTTGGGCTTTTCAGAGATGAGGTGGTCTGTGGCGCTGGCTCCTTCTGCTCACTGCTGCTCTTGGATGTCGGGATTGCGTTCACAGTTCCCAAGTTCAAACCTCAGCGTGCTACACACCCACAGATTCCCACAGCTCTGTCCTGCAAAATGCCCCCTCTAACAGAAACCTCCCAGTCCTCGTGGGCTTTTTTTTCACCACTGCAATGAACAGCTTTGTTTTGAACAGAAGATTGAACGAAGCTCATTTTCCCACCTGTGACCTGGTCTCTCATGTGCTAAATCTGGAGTAGACAAGTATTACTTGATCCCACCCCCCCTTGATCCTCACTTGCAGCGGGATATTTATGGCAATGGCACCTCTGAGTTCCCTGGCAAATATTTCAGGCTTTTTAGTCTGCCTGCCTCAGTTCTTTGTGAAAACAGGCACGGATTTTGCTCATTGCTCCTGGAGGAGTATCTTCACATGAACCACTCAATTAGTACAAGCAAAAAAAAAAAAATCACACTTATTCTCTCCTCTTTACTCACCTCTTTTGGTTTAATTTTCCTGAATATAACAGAGCATGTATTTAGTGATCAGTCACAAACCACAAATCTTTAATAACTTGTAATTTTGGAAACATCAATTAATATTCACCAAGGTCCTTTGTAGTGAAATACAGGCCCATCGCTCTAAAGAACTGGAGACTTTAGTAAAGGGAGTAGAAAAGGGATGGTGTGTGAAGGGAGACAAAGTCAAGGAGCAGTGGCCAGAGCTGCAGAGAAAATGACAGAAAGCATCTAAGTGTTGCTTGTGCAGCTCTGCAGCTCTGTGTCACTTTCATGTGACTTTGCTCATGTGTTTAGTGAAGTGGATCTTTGTGAAGCACAACCTTCTGCTCAGCTGAAGGACATGTACAGCCCACCTGGGGCTGAGGAGACCTCCTGTGTTAAGAACCACATGTGTGTGCTTTCTCGGGCTGGGCTTTGTGAGATATTGCAGCAGCGGCTAGACTTGCTCAAAATCAAATCAGGAAAGAATACTTAGACAGTTTATCCACAGCCAATAACTCAGCAAGTCTGTCACTAGTGCCCTTCTGGTCTGTGGAGATACTGCATGCAGTAATTTGTCTCTATAGAAAGAGCCCATCAATAAAGGCCACCCATTCTTTCCCAGTGAAGACCACCAATCCTTCAGTTGTCATGACTTCTCTGAGCCCATTGTTCCTTACTTCCTTTCTCATATAATAATTCTGACTTCCGTGACCTTTCTGTCTGCTCTTCCAACATGGACTTCAGAGCACCTACCGCAGAAACAAAACTGAATCCCAATGATTATTGGTCTTCATTCCTTTCACCCTAGATGGAGTTCTATTTTCCTTTCACTCCATTTCCGTTTAGACTTTCTTTTCCAATTTCTTTAAACGGTCTGTCTCAGCTGCCCGGTTTGCAGAGGCCTCTTGTGCTCTTTACTGTGTTTTTCTCACACCCCTCTGAAAGCCACAGGGTCAAAACAATGCTTCTAATCTCATTTGAAATCCCTCGTGTACTTTGTTTAGTTATGTCTTTGTGCCAGTTTTTTTGACAGATTTTTGCCTGTAAATGGGGGTTGCAGTTTCTTCTCAGGGGTTGAAATTCTGGTTTCATATAAATCCATATAAAGCTTCAGTCAGACCAGGATTATGTTGAGAATCCTGAAAGAAGAAAGATTGTTATTACTTCTTTTTCCCACATTTCTAGAGTTTTAGTAGACTGTATAGAATTTTGAGAAATATGAAAAACATTCTAGGTAAGAGTACAGGTAAGGGCAAAGTTTCTTCTAGCCTGTTTCAGAAGCATGGGTTTGAAATTTTTTCAGATGTATCGAACCACAATGGATTTTTTCTTGGCTTTACATAGTACATTTGTTTTTTTCTGCCATTCTGCCACCCTTATTTATACTGAGTGTGTTCCTAACTCCTCTGAAGTTAGTAGAAACACTCCCACTGAACTCAGTGAACCCATCTCAGAGTTTCCCTACTCCGCCTGAAGTCAGAGGGAAATTAGAAAGGCTGCCTGTGGCATAGGAGACTGCTGGATTCAGGAGAGGGAGAAGTCTGCCTTTATTCTGGGCTCTGTCCCTCATTTGAGGGAATGCTGCTTTATCAGGATGTAACACAGCTCTGTTTGCTTGTGCTTCAGTACCTACATCAGCCCTCAATCTTAGTTTTTGCACTAATGGCAGATATTAAATCAATATTCTTCTGATTCTCGTGAAATAGCTAAAGGTGATAAAAGCCCAAATATATTAAATTATATTTATTTTTACTCTTTTGGGTTTCAGTCTCCTTTTGCTGCTTTTTAAAGCATTTTTTGGTGTAATAAATCCCTCTGGAATAGGTAGATTATAGTCAAGTTTACATCTGCCTCTGAACCGTGTAGGAAAAATTTAAGAGGTGATACTTTGAGTGCAGGCAGAGGTAAGAAGTGGTGGTGGAGAACCAGCTGTCTATTTTTTTTTCTATATACCATAGAATTCTTATTTTGGACACTTGGCAAAAATTGTGTAGTGGAAAAATAAGCGTCATCATTGGGAGCTCTCTCTAAACATGGACAAGAACAGGTGAGAAATTAGAAATTAAAAAAAAAAAAAAAAGGAGGCAGCATCTCTTTGACAGGATCATTCTTTTGCAACAGGAAACTCATTCCTAACTAGAGCTGTGCATGAGACACCAGGCACTCCAAGTTGAATTTGTTGCACTAACTGTGCCCTGGGGGGTTGCTGACCAGTTAGGAGGATCAGCAGAAGAAACAATAAAGCATTTTTATTAGCCTTGAAGTCAGACCAGTGGGAATTTTCCAGAGAAGGGCCTACCCTAGTTCTCTTTCATAAACTAACTTCCTCCGAACTGTTTGATAACAAGGGAAATGAAAACAGCCAGAAGAAGGAGGGGCAGAAAACCCTACGGTTTGTTAATTACATGGATGTTTTGGAACTGTCAAAACGTGGCAGCTCCACAGCGTTTCTGTCAGCCACAGGGTGTGAGTGGCTGTGGACATCTTGTCTCCATGTCAGGAAACTGCACTGCTCCTTGGGCCTGAACTGTATTTTGCCAGTTCCTTATTCTGGAATGGTTTGGGTTGGAAGGGACCTTAAACACCACCTGATTCCAACTTGCCTGCCGTGGGCAGGGGCACCTTCCACCAGACCAGGCTGCTGAAAGCTTCATCCAGTCTGGAGTGGAACACTTCCAGGGATGGGGCAGTGTTCCACTTCCACCCACAGCTTCTCTGGGCTGTTCCAGTGCTTCACCACCCTCACAGCAGAGAACTTCCTCCTAGTACCTAATTTAACCCTGCCCTCTGTCAGTTTAAAGCCGTTCCCCCTTGCCCTGCCACCTCATCATGATGGTCATTGCAGTCAGAGGTCTCAGACAAAACAAAGGCACCATGCGAATGCGTGCTGAGAGACGGAGATTTCGACAGAAGAAATGCTTTGAGTTATTACTCGCATCTGATGTTCTCCCTGGTAGTGCTCTACCTGCTGCTGTCAGGTCAGAGAGTTTTTTGTTTCTCTCACTGTCCGGGAATGCTGCAGCAGCAGCAGCAGCAGCAGCAGCCGGAGCACTCATCCCAGGTGAGGGATGACAGCCCTTTGCTTAGTTTGCTGCCCCCTGGTTCAAGCTCTGAACATTTTAATCTGACAGAAATAAAGGTCAGGGATCTCCAACAGTGGTACTGGCTGCTAGATAACAGCACTTTTAGAAACTAGGTCTTCGAGTTAGGCTTTTCCTCTTGTGTCTTACTCTGGTCTGCTGTAAAACATAAAGGCCCAAATCCTTGACTTCTATGGAAATAAATACATAAATATCTTCGAAGATTTGATTTCAATGGGAAATGGATCCACAAATACCTTCAAAAATTTGATTTAATGCTGGATCTAATATGCACTGAAATAACAGCATGCTGTGAATTGATTCTGCTGAGCATACTCAGATCCTTTTAAACTAATGCTGCAGCTGAAGCTTTGGGCACTGCAGATATGTGATTCTAAGCCAGGGTTCTTAAGGTCACCTGATTTTTAGTGTTGTCTTTCACTGAAGGTGAAGCTACTTTTTTTTTTTTTTTTTAAACCAAGAGCTTCTCAAATGCTTAAAAGTAGCATCAATGCTTCAACAAAACTTTTACTGCAACTGCTGACTTGGATTTTGGGAGATTTTCTTGTATATCAAAGCCAAGAGACTTAGCTTTTTTTTAGCTCTGTACGATTTCTTGACATTTGGTTTTGAAGATGACCATCAGGATTTCAAAGCAATAAAGTTAACGTAACTGTACACTACTACTCTCTCCAGTGTCTTTGCATGCTTAAAATAACCCAAAATTATTTCTGACTAAATATGCTAGTCAAAAAACTGGAAATACCACAGTTGATGAAATGAGGACAGGTTGGGCCAACTTTTTTTTTTTTTTTCCTCCTTATAATTGCCAGTTATTGACTTCCTTTTTGTCAGGGTCACCAGAAAGCTATGGAAAACTTTATCCCAGAATCTGGGGTTTACTGGCATTTCTTAAAGAAAAAGCGTAAAATACGTGAAGAACTCTCAGAGTCTCTGCCCTCAAGTCTCTTTACAAGAAACTATTTTTGTGATTAGATGCTGGACCAAGCTGCTCTGCAATTTTTCCACTGCTATTAACTGTAAATAACTTCCAGCCACGCATTAACCCTTTCAGCTCGTGACAAGAAAAACTGTTCTGTATCTGCCGGGCGTAATGAGAGAAATAGATGAGCTGGGAGTCTGAAGCTGGGTCTGAGGCAGAGCTCTTTTTTGTTGGGACTGTGTTTATGAACTCTTCTGTAACTTTCTCATTCCTGACTCCCCTTAGAGAGTGCAAATATTTTTATCGGGCAGAACATTTTTGGGAAATACATCCATGGTCATGACTGGATTTTGATCTTGTGCCTGCAGAGGCAAATGACAATGTTCTTACTGGCCTTTGGGGAATGGCTGTGTGCTCTGCAGACATTGACCTGAAAAGACTTTAGGATCTCTCTGACAGGCCCAAGCTGGAAAGCTGTAGCTCTAAATTCAGTTCCTAATTCTATGGGGTTGTCCAAAGGCAGCAGGACCTCAGACATCAGTGGAGCCTGTAAATGCTAAAAAAAAAAATGCTTATAGGAATAAAAATATGAATACATGTTGAGTTAGGGAGGGTGGCAGCTCTTTTTGAGCAAGTCTTGAGAGGGAAATTCTCTAGCCCTGTGCATTCCCTTCTGGAATGCCCATGTAATGCCAAGATCATGTCCCAGTCTTGATTCCTAAATCCTCTGCCACGGCTTAATTACAGAGTGGAATCTGGTTGAGAATTTTTGGATGCCTTCGTGGACACTAAAGACAATGGAAACACAGGGAAAAAGTCCATTTTTCAAAGTGTGAGGTGATTTGGACTCTAAACATTCCAAGATTAAAGATGCTGCGATACTGTGGAATCCTGTGCACCTGTCAGGGTGCCGCTGAGCTGAGCTGATCTGTGTTTTAAGTGCTCCAGTCACACATATGAAGCTGAAGAGTGACCCTACAGTGGATTTAGGAGATGCAGGCTCCCCTTTGCAGGGTGGGTTTCCATCTCTTCTTCTTCATCCATGACAGTATAAGGATCTCTCCTATGAAACGTAGAGGTTTCTTTTCACGTTAAGAACTCTTATCAGAGAGATACAGTATGAAGTGGATTAACTGCAAATCAATCTTGTGCCACATATTATGGATGAGGAAAGTTTTATACCTATTCTCACTTTGCCACAAAAGAGGGGAAAAGTGGTTACTATGACCAGTTAAAAATTCTTGCACTAAAAACATTCACAGGCACTGTTGGGTTTTTTTTAATTTTCCTTTTTAATGGGAATTACACCACAGAGGCACTGGCTTATAAAGTTCATTAGTTTTTAAAAATATATTTCAGCTTCTTGGTCAGACAAAATTAAAAATTGGCAGGTAGTCACGTGGGAAACTTCTGGCAGAGCTGAAAAGAGGTTCCAGTCTCCCCATGGTCCTTGGAGAAGGATTCTGGCTTTTCTCTTTCCTTCTGGGTTTTGGACAAAGTTCTCCAATTCAGCATCTGCCAGCAGAATTTTACCACTGGCTTGAATGAAAATTAGGTCGTGTATCAAAATGATGAGTAGATGTGTTATCAGCAAGTATCTGAACTGTACCCAACTACCCAGGCCAGAATGGTGGTCCTTAGGGCTTTCCATAGGACTTTTTACTCTCATTTGGGTCATGAGCACCTGTAGTGGAACTTCTTCTGGATTTTGTTGCAACCAAGTAACAGCCTCAGCTCCGTGGTTTTTTTTCTTTTCAAAACCAAACCTGCCAGCTTTCTGTCTCAACCATGAGGAGAGAACCAAGGCCTCTTGAGGCTGTCTTCTATGTCTCTGCCAGTTGCTCTCCTCCCATGGTGTCTCAACCCTCAAAAATAATCACGACATTCAAAATAACTAGTCTTCATTGAAAGCTGTGATCAAAAAGAAATATTACTAAATCTGTATTTTCACTGCTTGATTTTTTTTCAGGACTCTGTTCCATGGGCTTCAAATCACTACCTGGGAAACTGCTACAGTTGGAGCTGCAATAGCCCGATGGGTAAATCTTCTATCCCATCCTCTTTGCTTAACCTGGGACTCTGAAACATATTCACCTATCAGAAGAGGTAAGTGTAAAGCTTTTTGTGTTTTCATCCACCAGCTTGGCTGTGCTGCTGAGAAAGATGAACCTGCCAGGCTTTGGGACCCAGTGAGGCTGGGGGTTCTGAGATGGAAATTGTTGTTTGAGCTGAGCCCCATGCAGCAGAACAGATCCCACTACAGGTTTGGGGCTGGGTCACAGGGGAAACAACAGATGGTTGAAATGTACATAAAGAGGAGGGGAGAGCAAAAGAGAAGGAGTGGGAAAGGTTTGTGCTGGGCAGAGGAGGAGAGGCTTAGCCTGGCTATCTAGTCCAATTCCAATGTGATGTTTTGCCTTTCTGTCTTCTGTGGAGGCATAGAAAGGAATAAACAGTGACAAAAAAAATTTAGAAGTGTGGTGGTGGTGGTGGGAAGTAGGCCAGATAGAAAACTACCAAGTTATATTGTTGGTGCAGAAACCTTGGCTATGTATGGAGCCCAGAACTGCCATAATTTTGCCTCTCATAAACAAGGCAGCTATGCATCCAAATTAAGTGTCTAGGAGAAAATATTTTCTTTTCCAGATTAAGCTAGAAGATTAACCTTTGGTGCTGGAAAGATACACTTCTCTGCTATGGTTTCTTCCTGATGAGTTTGCAAATCTTCCCATGAGTTGTTGATTCACCCTTTCCATTTGAAATTTGAAAGGCAAAAGGCATTGTCTATGCATGCATGTCAGGGTGAAAAAGGGGGAAAGAGGAAGCAAGGGATGGAGATGGGCTCTTGTGTTTTGCTTTAAAGTCGTGTGTTAAACGTAATCCCTTTGCATTCATCTGTGGAAACAGTGTCAGCATCCACAGGGGGCTGCTGTGTTTGAACAAGACTGCTCAATTTGTTTTTGATTAAGCATAATTATTTATTGCAAGACATGCAAGTACGGGTAATACCATCTGACTCCTGGCAGGGAAGGTGTGTGTTATGATTTGGGTTTGTTATTTCTCTCTGTCTTGGTTTAAATTTATCCCCATCACCTAATTTAAATGACAAACAAAAAGGGATGTATTTTTGGGATACAACTTAAAAAGCATTATTTATCCTGAGAACAGCAAAAAGAGCAACCTTGAAAGATTTCTATAATGGAAATGAAACAATCAACACAGAAATATGAGGAAGAAATTACACCCATTAAATACATCTAGACTGATGAATGATATGATGGCTGCCTATTCAAGTTGGAAATTTTACACATGATTGAAGCTTTATTTAGTCTAATGAAATGTGCTTCCTGAATGCTGCATCTGAGTGACGGCGTGACCTAGAGCACAAAAGAAAGTATTATGTGATTAGACTGAGATCATTCTCATTTAAAGTCATTGTGATATAATTTTACGTTTTTAATTAGCAGCATATACTTTTGTGTCCATTGCCTCTTTTATTGCAAATACCTTTTCAGGTCTTGTCCTTCCACAGGCTTGTTTGAAGCTCAGCACGGATTAACAGCAAAGGGGTTTGGAGTTCATTGATCCTTTTTTTTTTTTTAAATCCCCCCCAAAGTGGTGAATGGTGGGAGGGGGAGGAAGCTGATCTTTTAGAAAAGGCTCTTCTTGTGCTGAATTTTTCCTGTGTTCCATAGGACATTCTTTACATTTTAGCTTGGAATCCAGCTTAAATACCTTGTTTGGCCTGTGAAAATATTGATAGTCACATCTTTTAAATCCCTGAAATAAGAGTTATTGATGAAACAACTGATTCTAGAGATATTCCCCTCAACATCTTGGCTCTGGCAGCTGGGATTTCATGAGGGCTGTGGCATGATACTGCTTTACATCACTGGGAGTTTGGACCTACATCCTCTACAGCACACATTTCTTACCCCACTTCTCCTTTATGAGCTGGGCCTTTACTTTGAAGCTGTTTTGTGTAGTAGGCTGGAAGGCAACTCCTCCCACAGAAATCCAGTGTTTGGATTAAAAGCTATTAAATCACATTTGACTCGAGCAAAATTTAACGTGGTTCATAATGCAATTTTATGAGCTATTGAGATTTCTGGCACCATAAAATGAGTTTGTTAATGGGTTTCAGCAGTTGTTACTTAAAGTGATGTTAAAAAGTAATGAAGGGGGGAAAGTAAATGCAAGGGGTGAACTTGCTTCTCAAGTCTGCAGTTCTTTCCTTTCCCGGAGCATTAGCAGGGGTAAGCAAGCATTAAACAGGTTCAGTGTGCTGCCTTTGTGTGAAAGAGCTCACTCCAGGCCCCATATTTTCAGATGAATATGAACTTGCTGACCACAATCCTGACTTTCAGCTCGTTAGCGAGGTTGACTGATGAACACCCAGGACCAGACAGATAAGCCAGACACTTAATCTATCTACTGTATGTGTTCAGTCAGACTGAAGCTTTATCAATCATTTCAAACTGCATTTCAAGAGCACATTGTATAGTTTCCCATCACCATAAATCACTGAATTTGGAGCCAGTAGCAATTTAACCATCTCATTCATGAGGCATCTGAAGGTGTCCATGTACCTGTAAGTACCTTAAACTGTGCCTCTATGGAAGATTCAGAATTCCTTAGCACATTTTCTGGTTTTACTGCAGCCTGTAGTTGAAATTTGGGAGGGCAAAAGAAAAAAAGTCAGGAACAGCCTTTCAATAACAGTTTTTAAATATTTCAATTTGAAATGTAGGATAATTTTCTTAGATCACTTTTTGCCTCACCACATAGATATCTTCTTGCTCTGGCTTGTATCTCCTGCTACAATGAAAAAGACAAAATTTAAAAAGGGTATGATAAATGCATGTGCCAACTGCAGAATAAAATCTAATGCTGAGACAAAAAAAAATAACTTTTCTTAAACGAGACATCCCCATTTTTTTCTGTCATTACTTTTTAGGTTCTGTTTTTACACATACAGTTATGCAGGCTAATCATATATTTCACAAAAGAAAGGCAGCATGTTTACAGGTGGTGAGGGCCAATTTGCCTGATACTTTTTGGTGCTATTTACAGAATTTAGGCTTCAAATGTCCTCAAGACCTTTTTTTTTTTTCCACTTCAGTTATTTTCTGGCCTAAACATCAAGACATGAGGTCCAATAGCCATTCCAAAATCTCACGTTAGCATTCCAAATTTCATGTTAGCCTTCTGGATTGTGACAAGCCCAGGTACTTCCAACCAAGAGAGGTTTGACTCCTCTTGGAGCCTTGCTAAGATGGTCACACCTACTGGCATGGACAACTGTCCAACCTTTGGTTCCCAGGAAAAAAATTAGATATCATGGCGTAATTTTTAGAAGCCTCCATATTTATATCACCAGAATTTTGTTTTCATTACTTTTAGCTGTTTTTGTACCTTGTTTTTCCTTGATGGCCATAGTTAAGTGTACATTGGTGTGGCATGTGAGAAGCTGGTGGAGCCCATCTGAAGTCATGCGACGATTGCATAAATTACCACTTATCAAACCCAAGTTATTTCATTATTTTCCCTTCAAATTACATTCTGTGGTCTATTAAGCATCATTTTCTGATAATTGGTGAAGTCTGAGTGCAGTCTCTGTACCAAACGGCTGGTCTAAATTTGGGCCAGGCTTTGTGCATTATAAACCTGTCAACAAATCCTGTTTTCAGCTGTGGTGTAGCACTGAAGGGCAGTTGAGGAGGAGACATGATAAAGTCCATGGGACAAATTACACATCACAAATTAATTATATGTAATGCTTGGCATAACAGACATGCGTTTTGGGCATGACCATAATACTTGTTTTTACTGCCAACAATTATCATCTGCCTTAAGTCATGTCTTGGATGAAGAGTGGATCTTGTGATGTTACGGTAAATGCACAGAATATGAATAAGCAGACACCTATGGGTTTAAGCTCTGCATGTGGAGATTAAGTACTTGACTGTGGATATACTTCAGGTGCATTCAGAGCAATCTGGTTTCCCATGCTAACTGCAGCAAACGAGTGGAATTATTTCCATGGGTTTCCGTGAACTTTTGGATTGAGGCCCAGAGCCTGATCTCATACTTTGCCTAGAGGAGATTTCTGAGAACATGCAGACTCGGGCATCCAAGAGTGGTTGTAAAGGGCCACAGCCAGGCCCTTTATTTACAAGTTAAATGACTTCCCCAACGTGTTCTGGGGAGCTTTAGGCAGCCTGTGGTTGTTTCACCTCCTTAACATCATCCTGAGGAAGAGCTGAGTCCCCATCCTTTGACAGACAACAGATCAGCTGGTTACAAATGTTGATCAGCTGTATAAAAGCAGAGGTGGAGACTACACTAGGACTGAAGTTTTGGGTTTGTGGACTGTGGGAAAATTAGCTATACAGACTTTTGGGTCTTCTCTGCTGAAATGCAACTCCTGATCACTGTAATTTTGGATGATGCTTAAATGGTTTCTCGGACTACGCAAACCACAGGCTGACCCAAGCTTTGCCAGAGAATGAAGAGTGGCTGAGCGGCTGTGCTTCTTCACAGCATGTTTCTGAGATTTGTCAGTTCTGTCACACTCCCCAGACCTGTGGAAATGAAGGGAAAGGGCTTTCCAGAGATATTCCGCTGATAATTACGAAGAAACTCACAGCCACACCACATAAAAACCTTCTAATGGTTCTTGGACTGACATATGAATGGAAGTGAGGAGGATGTAGTTTAAAAATACAACACAGACTTTTTTCCTTGTAAAACATTTCAGGAAATCCTGCATTTTAGTGGGAATTTTTCACCTTTGAAGAACACTGCATTTGAAGAATTTATAATGCTCTGTTATCTCTGGGCCTAATTTGCAATATATTTATGTAAAGTGAAATTCAGTCTGCAAAGATACTCCTTTCTGAGCATTCTTGTTACATAGCTATGTAAATGTTCTTATGCAAGTAGAGACAATAATTATGGCTTAAGGCTATGCACATTACAAGCAGGGAATTCCTCATACATTTAAATACATATTTTAGAAGCAAATCTGGATCTGGTTTCAAAATCCAGAGTGGATTGACACCAGTTTACATCATCAGTATCTGGCCTTTCGAAATCCAGAGAAACCATTAAAAATAAAACTTGTGGTGGGGGGAGCCTGGAGTTATATCATATAGCAAGTGAGCACAGGAATGGCTGGCAGGAGAATGGTATGCTGCAGATGAACTGGATGGGGGACAGATTTGCACTGTTGTAAAACACATGGGAAAAGTCCCTTCTGTTTGTTTCTTTTTTTCACCCCCTTATTAATTTACCACAACCACAAGCCATGTGCTCCAGTTCCTGCCTGGGAAAAGAGGCTGGCTAGGCCAGTGTTGTGACTTAGTTGAACCAGGGATCTGAAAGCAGCCAGAAAACCCCAAGAAATTCTGAATTGCTGGTGAAAGAGCCGAGGAGCGTTGTTTGCAAACTACTCAGCATTAGGGGCAAGGCCGCTCTGGTAATATTGTGCTCCCTGTCAGGTGTTAACAGCTGTAGTGAAGGACATCAGCTGGAGATCAAGTGGACAAAATATCTTTAGTGAAAGCTTATGCCTTAAAATTATTGGATTCATAGTGCACCCAAAAGTTCATGTTCAGTGTTAGCAGAGCAGTGACTTGTGGGAAATATCCCAGCATCTATGCACTTTGGAAAGAGCTATTGTGTTTCATGTAGATAATATTGATAACAGGAGAACTGCTTAAGCTCCTCGTTTCCCTTCTTGCTGTCAAGGTGAGAGAAGCATGTTGCTGCTCCTTATGCAACACAGATAATTTCCTCTGATGCATAAAGGATCTGTGACAGGCTTGAAGCTCCCTCTGGTTCCTTCTCTTTACAGCCACTCCTGTAATATCAAGCCTCTCACCTGCCCTCAAATAAGACCTTGCCGTATCCTGGATAGGGATGGAGATATGTTTATTCTCTGTATTATTGAATAAAAATGATAAGCTATTGGTTTAGAAGGCCTAAAATCCAATAAATTGGTTTTTATGTGGCTCACCTGTGATGAAGATGTGATGAGTAAAGTTAAGTTCTCATCTGAGCACTCTCCCTGTGGCTTTAGAAGGCTGAGCTTGTTAAGTGCAAGAACACAGCCAGGTAAATGGAAATACATGTGGGAATTAGTATAATCTTACCTACTGCTGCTGGTGAGACAGCAATGAAATTACTTCTCACTGATAAGATTGATAAGGGTTGTTGCTGCATGGTTTTAAACTTCTGTTGTAGCTTTAAATATCTACTTTTTATCCAGTGTTTGTGTTAAACTTCAGCATTTTCTTCCCTTTTTTTTTTATTAACTCTAACCTTTTTTGTCCTTTTTTTTTTTTTTTTTCTGAATGTCTATTCATATTTTGCTACCAGTTGTGAATTTAAAAGAAATGTTTGCCTTTTGGATTTCTCTATCCCAAGCTTAATCCTTCCCAGAGACTCAAATGAGATCAAGGTCAGGTTTTGTCATTAAAGATGGGGAGGGCACATTTCTTCCCTAGTGTGCCTCAGCCACAGACATCTTATGTGGTTTGGTGAGTGTGAAAGGCTGGAGGGATTTAGTAACTCTGGTGTAAAGGAGGAGCTCTTATTTCATAATTTATGCCTTAAATTTGAAAGAGCTAAAACATTTAGAATAAAGTGTAATTAATGTGTATTGCAAAGACAGACCATTCAACAAAGAGCCTGAGTATTTACTGTTGGCATTAATGCACTGTTTGCCAAAGAAAATCCTAAATCCCTGTTGAAATATATTTAAATTTGAATTGTATATAAAGCATATAATTACATTCATAATGACTATATCACATATGCATGCACATATATTTTGTAGTGTTATTTTTGCTCATATCTGGAACTGAGACTAAAAACACTTTCCAATTCAATGACTTTGATAACACAAATGAGAGAATTTTTACTTTTTAACACCAGCATGGAATTTTGTTAAGTCATTTCCTTGAAGGGAAAATTCTGATTTTGGAGGGGGTTATTGTACTGTGCACAGTTCTCCTGGTGGCTGGTTAGGCTGGTCTGGATATATTCTGTGGGGATGTGGATGTGTCTATATTCTACCTCTTTCTTCTTTTCTTTCTTTTCTTTTTTTTTTGTGAAAAAATTTATTTTCAGAGGTGTTATTGCTCCTCTTTCTCACACAGACTCAAATCTGTACAGTCCACGTGCTGCTGAGTCAGAAAATGTTTGAATGCTGTTTGTTAGGCGAATTTTGCCCGTATTTACTTGTGACTGTGCACCTGAAGAATAAAATGTTCCCGAGCATGAGAAATTGCCTTGATTTGGGCACTCTGCATGTGGAGATGCTGCAGTTCAGAGCCCTCCAGGTGTGTCAGTCTGTGTTTGAGCCCATGTAGGTGGCACAGCTGATCACCAGGCGTGCCAGACCCGGGATGCTCCGTATGTTGTTCAGCCCACAGTTAACAGCCCACGGCTCGTGGGGCTCATGGGAAAGGCTCCTCTGGTGCAAAAATAGGAGGAACGGCCTTCTGACAAGAGCTGGCACCTTCATGACAGCCATATCCTTTCACACTGTGGTATAATGCAGTTCAGCCTGCTTTGAAGGCCCAATTTGGTGGTGGTCCTGCCTTATCTCCCAGTAGATACTGATCTTTTTCACAAAGTCATAACAAACTGTTTGGTGAAGTTGGAGGGGGTGAGAGAAGCCTTTGGCTTAGTTTAGAACCAGTCTGACGTGAGCATTGAGATATTCTGTACTTTGGGTGGCTGGCTTTTTTTGTGTCAAATTCTAAGAAGTTTGTAAAACTCAGTGTTAGACCTGCTCCCTTTATCCTACTGGAAAAGGAAAGAGCTCGTTTCAGTGAGGTGTTCAAAATGTCAGGCTTAAAATTCTTGTACTCGAGGATATTCTGTTTAATTCTTTCGTGACTGCAACTGAAGGATAGGAAATGGTGTCCTAGTGTAATTTCTCAGGCAAATGCAAGGTTGTCTTAGTAACTTGTGACCCCCTTGACTCAGAGTTCGGGGAGAGAAAAGGCAAAGTTATTCAGCGATCGGAGGAAAGTGGGGCGAAGTGTTATCTCAGAGCTGTGATATTTGGCTTCCAGTGGCCACAGAAACCTGACACACATCAAACGTCAAACGAGCTGATAGCAGACAGGAAGGATTAGTGTTGACACAGCAGAGCTGACCCCTGCCAGGAACGAGGCTGTGTTTAAATACGGCCACGTCGCTCTGAAATCACCCCCGGGCGTGTGAGCGGCACAAACTGGAGGTGAAGGTATAGGAAACACGGGGCGTTGGGACATTCTCCTGCCTAATTGGGCTGACAGCTCAGTCTGGATGGAGGACAGTGTTTATTTACTCATTGTTGTGTGATGAGCAAAGAGAAAGATATGCCTGCTTCAGCCCATGCTGATATTGGTCCTAACGCTGTCTGGCTCCGGCTGCCGTAAGCCAGGACAATACAACACAAAAACTTCCTATTCACCATCACTTCTAAGTCTGTCCTGGCACAGATATGCAATGACCTCAGACCACAGTTGGGTCTAATAAGGAATTTATCTTCATGGAAATGTGACCTCTTGCTACCAGAAGGCTACAAAAACATGAGTAACAATGGGTAAATGAAGATAAAGGTTTATCCTGGCCAACTGTTGCATTTTCAAAACAGTTCAACCCCGCCATGCAAAAACTACTGTTTGACATAGGACGCTGTCTGAAGCTCTTAAAAAAGTTATCCAGGTCACTGTGGAAAGAACATGCTCTTATTATTGTTTTTATAAGTGAAAATTACTGGATTGATGCTTTTTTCTTTTGAATGAGGCAGACATTCAATATCAGTTTTCAATTCCCAGAATCCAGTTTGGATGCAGGAAAAGAGACTTCAGGAAATTCAGGTTTTCACCAAGGAATTAGGCTTTTTCCTCTCTTAACCGCCACCCTCCACACTAGGAGTTCATACTCTGTATGTGCTTTTAATCTTGACTTCAATATATTTTACTGTGGCCAGCTTTTAGTTACAGTTTAATAACTTCAGCTTTATTTTGCCCCAGGCCATATTATAATGAATAAAAAGCTTTTTCTATGATTTAGCTGAATTTATGCAGCTGCCCTTGAAACAGCTGCATAATTTTTCCTACTGACTAGGAAGGGTAGCAGTTTAGTCAGCACAGACTGATCAGCTGAATTCTACTTCCAAACTCAGTTTTGCCAAAAAATCACGTGGAAACGAATGCAGATCCATGACCATGCTTCCAGATACCTTGTGCAATGTTGCTCTTTCTTAAATTAAAGTTATCCTCACCCTCAAAAGTAATTTAGACTGAATAAGGGCCATATTTTGTATGGTTCTGTATGGTACCTTGTGCAATGAAATTTTTAATCTGGAACACCCCAAATATCTTGCTTCCCAGTTTCCAGTCTTACGAAGGAAATGGTGAGTAGATATGGGAAAAAGCTTCCATCAGCCATTGGTTATCTCACATTGGAGCACTTCTAGGTTGGTTTTTCCCATGAGTGCAGCTTACAAGTAGGCCAGATCCATCAGTGGCTCCATCGAAAGGTACAGAGAGATGTGTCAAAAGTACATTTGCAGTGGTTCTGACAGGAGCGATGTGGCCAGCTCAGAACAGGCATCGAGCCCTTCACCTTGTTCAATTCATGCCTCAAAACATGGCATCTGAAAAGGAATCCCAGCCAGGAGCCCGTGTGGATTGGTGCCGAGCAGGCAGAGAGGATATGGGATAAAACACACTGTGTGGGAACCTGCCTACAAATTGAAGGATGGCAGATAGGATGGAGGAGGCAAGAGGTCGGTAGTATGCAGCTTAGGGAGCACGTGGTTTGAATGCAACTGTGAAACCTAAGACACCTCATCAATTTGTGAGACTTCTTTAATAAGGGCCCAGCTTCATCTTAACACAGGGAATCCTCTCCAGAATTCCAGACACATGAAAGACATTAACTCATAATTCCTAGTAGTCTCCTGAGTACCTGTTAATAATTATGGCTGGCCTTTTTGGCCTTAGAAGCTTTCAATTACCTGGTGTTAAACCTTTTAGAGCTAACTGGAAACCAGTATAGGATGCTGAATGCAAAAAGGTGTATTTGTTAATACTTCTGTGCACTGACAAATCTGAACCAAGTGTATGGTTCTTACTCGCTCAGGATTAGCAAATATCAAACTGAAATGAAGAACAACTATTTACATGTACTTAAAACAGCAGGTTTAAAAGAAATCTTGTAAAGGAAAGAAAAAAAAAGCAGCAATAAACTCTAGTCTGAGATCATACTATTAAACAGAAATATTATTAAAAGAACAGTTTTTAGAAGAATGAGAATGATCAGTTTGCCCAGCTGTTCTAGTAGCAAGGAAGATGTTAATTAAAAATAAGGGAATTATGCACACATACTATTCATCTCAGTATGAAAAAGTTAAGCAAAGAAAGCAAGGCAGATTAGATCCTGGTGTGGAGTGTATGCTCTAAACTTAAAAAGGTTGTAAGATGTGTAATAAAGATAAAGCACCCCCCCAAACAGCGAGAGCACATTGAGTCATGCAACGAACATTTTATTCATTACAGCTCTGAAAAATTTGGGGTCAGTTCTCCATTCCATTATAAAGGAGACTTAAATGTAGTGTTTCTGTAATATATGTTCAGTGAAAAGCCCTCCTCCCAGCTTTTCACTGCCAGAATGAGGTAAAGAATCTGGAGATTTTAGAACTAATAAGCCAAGCAGTAAAAATGGTGCACATTTGTGTGGAGCCTGATGAGGGATGGGAATGCACCCAGGGAAGGCTTGGCTGCTTCGGCACAGACGCTGACGGGTGGACGCACCAGGACTTCATTCCATGAATCAACCTTGGCAAATATCATCCATGAAAATTCAAAGAGGGGAAGGAAGGCGAGAAAAACCTGACTCCGGTTGTTACACACTGTAGAGGAGAAAAGCTGGACAAGCCATCCACCTGCAAAACAACTGCTAAACCGTAGGAAATTGGGAAAGAAGAACTGAAGAAATCTCCTTAGAGAACCGTGTTGGAGTACCTGGACATCCCTGACTTCCATTGATGCAGGGAAAAAAAAGATTGAAAAATCCACTTTCTCTGGGCAGGAAAAACCATGTAATTACTGAATAATGTCACACTGCACTAAACTGAAAAGCTCAGTAAGACAACTGCTATCAAATACTCCAGCTCTCACTTGTTTGGGAGCCTCTGCAGGTCGGAAAGGTGAGACAGATGTTCCACACCCCATCCTGTACTGCAGTTCAGGCCCTTCCACAGCACTGGGATGTGCTGTGGGATCAGATGGATCAGAAAGTTATTCTTTCAGTTGCAACGATCTCAGCCCCTTCAGAGCTCCCATCTGCTTCATTAGTGAAAAGACTTTGATAATAATGAACCTCATTTAAACATTCTGAATGCAGTCTTTAAACACGCTGGGTTAGAAAAATCGAAAATAATAAGGTAGGGAATAAGAGAAAATTCTTGCATTCTCAATGTGATTGAAAGTATAGTCTTTTCTTACAGATTTAATTCTTCTATGAATGTCCACACTGTGTTTGTAACGTTTTAAAAAAACCTGGATAGAATCACACTGGAGTGAGTGTTTGTGAAGTTAATAGAAAATCCTGGGCCTTCAACTCTGATAAATGTAACTCTAGAGTCCTATGAAAAATTTCATTTTCAAGGAAGCCTTGCTTTTTTATGGGAAATTTGTCCAGCTGAAAAATTTTACTGGCTCTACTCCTCATTCCCAGTTATGGAGCAGACTTGGAAATACCTGTGAAAAACAATATATTGGTTTCAAGGAAAGGCATGGATGAAAGCATTGTAATTGAGGACATCCAGATCTGTTCTTACAGAAATGCTTTGTATTGACACGCTCCGTTACTTACACGTCCTGAAGAGCATTACAAGCATAGAAAACTCCAAAAAGGTAAAAGTTAGCCAAGAAAACCAGCTGTGCATGACTCTGAGTCCTACCTCAAGCACTTGGAATACATCTGCGTGGCTCGTCAATACATCTGTATTGCTCTACTTGCAATGTGACTGGTTTGGTCCTGGAACTACTGAGACAGAACAGTGGAGGTGTGTAAACCCAGGACAGTCACGGGAAAAGGAAATTTCAGTGTCTTTGTGCACAAAATTGTTTGTGCTCAGGATCAGCAAGATGGGTTACAGTTGTACGTCGGAGAAACAAGGCAATTGACTTGGACTTTTGCAGAACATTCCCTTAAAAAATCTTTGCAAGGCTTTAAAAAGATGGGGAGGGGGCGAGAAGGAAATACATATAATATATATATGTATTCCTGAGAGTGACTGCAATTCTCAAGGCCATGCAAATTGTTTGTACCTTTAATCATTAAGGTATCCTAGGGCAGACGAGAAGTTAGGCTGGGTAGGAAGAATACAGGGCAGGAAGTTGAGAGATTTGAGTTCAATTCCAACTTCGGGACAGAATTCCCACGTGACCATGGGCCTCTCGTTCGGATCCGGGTTTACCTACACAATGGAAATAGAGAGTGTTTCACCCACACTCTTGCCTGAAACATTGTTCTGAAATAAAAATGATGCTGAGCCACCCTGGAGTGCAGACCTACCTCTTCTGGCTGGAAAAGCCATGGGCATTTTGGCTTTTTCTTACAGAGGGAGTGACACAGAACTTGTTCTAATTGAGAAATAACACCTCCTTCTGTTCCTGCAGTTTTGCTCGGTGGATTGCAATCCCAGTTTCTGAGTCTGGCTTGGTAGAGTAAGTATTTGCCTCATGCAGCTCTCATCACTTGCTGTATTAAGACATGACTTAGGTGACCAATGAAAGCCCTCACCAAGGGCATGGCCACATCCTCTGCTGTCAGAGCAGGAAGCTCCCAGTGAGATGGTGCTGCCTTCAGAGTTCGGTGCAAAACCCTGCATGCGGCTTTCAGAAGAAGAAAATTCACGTTACCATTGGATCTGTGTCTTATCAAGGCTATTTAGTGTGATATTTCTAGCACAGTGATATAAAATTATACCACTTCTGGCTCTGCAGACATTATTTTAAGCTAGCTTGAGCATTTCCATGTGATGTGGAGTTGCACCGTGCAGGTTTAGATACTTGGTCCTTTGCATGGACCTGAAGTAAATTAGATTTTGACTTTACATTAAGTCCCTGTGAGTATTATGTAAAGAGACTGTAGGTTCTACATCATTATAGTGCCCTTTCTGGGCATTCTAGGTCTGTGTCCATCCCATCCACCTTCAGGCACCTCACTGTTGTGCCAAATTTAGGAACCTCGTTACATGGGTAGGCTGGTGAATTGATCTGTTGTGAGTACATGTATCCTGTCTTCTCTTGACCATGGACACAACCACCCTTCTAACTGAAAGGCAGTAGCTGGTAATTGATCCAGGAGTACTCTTCCAGAATATCATTGGCTTAGTTTAAGTTATTTCCCCAATGACAACAATAACCTGAAAAAGAGAGGTGGGATAAATGTTTACACATGTGCAGCTATAGAAGGGAATCGGCTGCAGAGTAACTAATTTCACATCCTACCTTTATGTAAATTTTTTTGTACATGAGTCCATTTTAACTGGTTCAGTCTTTAACAGAGTTTGTTAGATTAAATCTGGCACAAAAGTTGCCAATTCTGAGTTTGCTAAATCTCGAAATACAAATCCATTTGGGGCCTCTTCTTCAAACAGCAGTTGTTCAGCTTTGCTGGAGTTGCTAGTTGAAGTCACCGTCAGATTTCCGTTCTGTGGAAAAAGCACTTGTTATAAATCTCAAACAGTCGGTAATTGATCACAGCCTGGAATTGTAAAACTCTATCTCAGTGCCTGAAATAGCACATGTTTGTGGTGTGGTATGTGCTTTGAGTCTCTGTCGAGAAAAAGGGAGACCTTGGAGAATATGAAAGTCTTAAGGAGCTTTCCACTAATAGAAGGGTCAAGGGACAGCACTGTCAAAGCATCCCCTCGTTAAAGCTGTGTGGAGAAACAAACTGCTTTCGACCTCCAGTGTCTCAGCTGTCAGTCACAGGAGATGAACACTCCTTTTGTTCAGATCCCTGAGAAAATCCCTTGGTTCTCCTCCCTTTTATCTCCCCCACATTGGGTCCCATGCCAGTGTCCTTACTGAGGCCACCTGGGGTTGGCAGGAATGATCAGCCACGATCCAGCCATGCCAGCCTGGCTGAATTTCCTCAGAGCATCATTTTGAAGTGATAAAAATGAACACAACTTCCTTTCTCCCCATGGCAACCTCCATCCTCGTAAGAGATCCAAGGAATTGCAGACTTCTCATGGGTGCCCGCACTATGGCAGCTGTAGTATAAGAGGTGTGGTAAAAACTGAGATTGCTTGGGCATTTGAGAAACTAAACATTGACATAAGAACTTAAACTTAGTTCCATGGCTTTAAAAAAACCCAACCAAACAACCAAACAAAACCAAAAAACTATTTGAGCTCTGCTTTTGTTTTTAACAAGTTTTCAATGACATCATCCTGGGGCTTTTAATTTATTCTAAAGATAATTTTTTTTTGATGTTGAGATCTCTATCAATTTGGTCAGTAGGACACTTTGGGATCACTGGTACTTGAAGCTTTCCCAATTTTATGTGGATAAAACCTTTTTGAGTAATTTGCCACTATTTTTTTTTAAAAAAGGAAAAATGAGACTTCTCTAACATGTTGAACCAACAAGAAATCTTCAGAAGTTGCCTGATAGAAGAACTTTACAAAATTCTGTGTGCTGAGAGCGAGTGCAGAGGAATTCTTTTTAAGAACTGCTCTTGAACTGTTGTGGTAGACGAGGCTGTCTTAAAGACAGACCAAAGTCCAGAGTCCTCGTGGACAAGCACCAAGGTCTAAGCATCAGCCCCTAACACCCAGTTTATGCATGAGTTCATGCTTATTCATTACTCCTGTTTAATATGCATAAGTTCTAGAGATTTCCTCTGCATTCTATGCCCCACTGGCTCCCTGTCCTGATTCCCTCCTCCTTGTTATCCCCGTTGGTTGTTGTATTGTGGACTCCTCCCCTTAAGTCGATCCCCACTGGTTGTTTCCCTTCGCTCCACCCCGTGTAAGAACCTTGGACCCTTTCCCCCACTCCGTGTCTTTTGTCCTCGGATTTCCACCTGCAATAAATCAGCTGGAATCCTCAAAAAGGATCCCTCTCTCATCCTTTGCCTCTGCCGACGCTTTTTCACCACCTGTGTTTGGTGGTGAAAGGAAGGAGCCAGCCTTGTCCGTGTGCTGCAGCCACCAAGGCCATCTGCAGCTGGACCCTGTGCAGCCTCGGGCAGCCCCCAGCAGCGTCACTGAACCACCACAGATTTGTTCACATTTTGCTTTCTATAGGTTTATTATAAAAAATCTTTTTTACTTAGTATATGTTTTGTAATAACAATTTGAAAGGATTAATCAATCTTAATATTAAAACTCTACTGACTCCGTAATGGATTAGCCTTTATACCCAGCTAGAATCTAAAAGGTGTTACAGAAGTAAAGCAGTAGCAGGATGCCACAAGTCCTTTTAAATCAAATACCCCACTCTTTGCTTGAGGCAAGTCTCTGTTCTTTGGGGAGAGGCCTTCAGATGGAGCATTCCAGATATGCATGGCAGGGTTTATGTAGCTTGTTTAAGCCTTTAAAATAAAAAAACGTGGTTTAAATCCCAATGGTCCTTAATACTTTTGAGAATGAAAAATTAACTGGGGTGGAAAAGCAAGATATTCTGACATATGGATTAGCAATCAGCTATAAACTGATGTTTCAGTTAAACAATTCAATTCCCATTTTCCTTGTACTTTCTTTGTAGTTCTGTGGCATATTTTCAGGGGAACAGGCATTCAAACACTGGCTGGAGTGGGATACAGTGCAAGTCTGTAGCAGAAGGCACATACTCATCTTTACTGGTAGAGCTGCTTAGCACAGCTCAAACAGGGTGCATTGCTACAGGAATTAAGGGGGCTATCTCCTAAAAATGTGTTTATTTAGTGTGGCTCTATTTAGAGCTATCCTGCCTTAAAGGGCTGTAAACTCCCCTCCTCCCCTCTGACCCTTCATCAGCACAGCAAACCATGGTCAGGCTTTCAAACCTACCAGCAAAACTGAATACATTCAAGTTTCAAGAAGTCACTGTTGCTCTCCTCTATTTTTTTTTTCCAGCTGCTGAGGAATAAAGAATACACTCAGCTGAAGGGCTGACAAACAGAAAAGGCCTTGCAGCTGGTGGTGGCCCTGGTATCCAGCCTGGTGTAGCAGTCTGCCAAGCAGATGAAGAGGAGGGTGGTCTAATCATAAGCGAGTTAAAGGGAAGCAGAGCGACATCTATGACTGGCTCCAGCCTTAAGCTTGCTGGGGGGAGGAGGTGGTGTTGTTATTGTTAATGCCAGTTAGGACAAACCTCTTTCTTGGCAGTAAGCAGTGGAGGGTGCCTGCAGAGGAATCCAGCTGCTGGACTGCCACCAGGTATCTGGTGGAGCACCTGCATTCCAGATGTGTAACTCTGTGCCCCTCCATCTGCTGAGCACTCCAAATGCTGGTACTGGCTTAGGAAAGGATAAAGTTATGGTTTTCTTACTGATAATTACCGCTGGACCCTGTGCAGCCTTACAAACACTGTAGCCAAACACTTTAGCCAAAGCCTAAAACAGTCTTGAATTCCTCCGGATTCAGTTCATTAACAAAATTCCTCTCACAAGGAAAGGAGGGTCAGGCATTCCCTAGGCAGTGGTAAACCAGGAATAAATCAATGGGTTTACACCATCCAGGAGCAGTGGGGTAAGTTTAGTCGGGCTTTGTTTGAGGACCAACATGATTCTGATGTCACAGTGTTCTGTTTGCAGGATTTGATGTCCTTTTTAACAGAAAGTTGCCTGTTTTTCCTGTAAGCTTTTCCTAGTTCAGTTAAAGGGAAGGCAAATGAAAGGAAGAACAAGGGAAAACCCCAACATGGCAAGTGAGGACAAATAAAAGCAGATTACAGAGACAAAAATCACAAGTTTCTACTTCAGAGGGCCCAGCTCTCCTTTGCTGGGTCTAGGTCTCTAAATACAAGAGATGCAGAGAGCAGTCCCTGTGCCCAAAGCAAAGTGGCACAGACTGGTTCATGCTAAGCCCTTGCTGGAGAACAGTTATGCTCCTCTTTTATGGCATTTTGGGCTGGGATTCATCTGATCCCTGTGGGTTCCTGGAGGATCCTACAGAATGAGTATTTGAGTGTTTTCCCTGGTATCAAGTCCTGAAGCACCGTGGTGCTGCATTCCAGCTCTCACATCTGTTGCTGTTACGGCATGAAACCGGTGATACGTGCACAGGGCTGTGGCACAAGGGCAGTGCCTGAGGCTGTAGAGCCTGCTGGGGTGGCACTGCAGAGCTGTTGAGGTGGTCAGACCACGTCATGTATCTGCTGCTTCGGGAGCAGTCCCCAAAGTGGGACATTGCTAGCCTGGGCCTGGACGTGGTACTGGAGGGAGATACTCGGAGGAGTCTGGATATGATCAGGGAGTAAAATGGCAATTATACATTATGGACGCTCATGGTTCCAGTGTTTGAACTCACTTCTAGAATCTCTTCCATTTATCTGAGTAAAATCATACCTAGAGATGGTACAGAAGGGCCTTTCTGCTCTAGAGCTGCCTCCTCGACCTGGAACCTGTGCAGCATGGCGGCATCCTTTTCCCAGGGAGCCCTTTTGGTCACATGTGGACGTGGTTCCTCGGACGAGGACTTTTTTGTGCCTTCCCTGTGTCTGAATGGAGCCCAGGTATAGCAGAGTTTACCATGGTTTTTGCACAGTTCGTTACAAAGCAGGATAAGAGCAGGATATAAAACCTTATTCACAAGGGAGCTCATTTTAGTCTCATCTCTGTGCTGTCCTTTCATCTCTCTTATTTCTCTGTGGTTGTTCTGGCTGCGGTGCTGCCATGTTTGTGAGACACTGGGTGAGCTCATTAAAGGAAATCCCATAATGCTTATTATTAATCTTGGATGCCAAACACTGGCTTTGTCCTTTAGCTTTTCCATTGACACGTTGAGACTGGTCACTACATGACTCAAGGAGAAGGATGGCGCTTTTCAGGGAATAGGGATTGGTTTCGCACGAGCTGTGTAGGAAACTATGGCTGTCATAAGCTTTAGTGAAATCCGAAGGAAAATTGCCATGATTCATCCACAGTTGTTAATATGACAAAGCCCAGATCCATACAAAGGAACACCTGGCCTGCTAGTGAACATATCCCTGGAGAGCAGCATTTGCCCACATGTTTGTTGCTCTAGCAACAAGCCCGAATGTGGATCACTATTTTTTGAAACACCACAAGAAAGAACAGATTCCACTATGGGAAATTTTCTGTCATAAAGAAAATTATATTTGCTCTACAAACACTGAGTTCTCCCACTTTGTAAGGACTTACTGCCACTCTCTGAATCACTAAAAAACACAGAGGCCCGTTTCTTGACTCTTGAGAATCTAAAGATGTGCCAAAACATACACAGATTTCATATTTTCCAGTAGCTACAAATTTCTCTCAAGAAGATCCCAGTTTAGAACGGTCTCCTAGGTCACTTTACAAGCTCAAAGTGAACCAACTTTAGAAAGTAAAATGATTTCCTTATAGGGTGAATTTTACCCCTCTGCTCAAAGCTTTTTCATCACCTTTCCTTTCCGGGTGGGTTTCAGATGGTGGCTTGCACTCTCGCCTCTGCTCTCATGCAAAATGCCTCTGTATGTGAACAAGTGTGAATGTTGATGTAGTGATATGTCACTAGCTTTGATTTTAGTCGCTCTGTCTCCCACTCCTCCAACTCTGAAAAGCTTGTAGATGCAAGTATGTATCTATATCTATATATCTATGTGTACATATATAGGTGAAACAAGGCTGAGAGGAGCTTGGATGCCCTGTGAAACACCTGTGTTACAAGATGTTTCATAATCCATTCTAATGTTCTTCTATTTCTGTTGCCTGGGTTCCTCCTTTGTAGACAGAACAGCTTTGTTAATTTTCCCTGTTTCTCTTCTGATTCCTGGTTTTACATTTCTTCCCCTGGTAATGCTCTGCCAGTACAATAAGGATTTATTCTTTTTTAAGGCTGGACAACAAGGAGGATAAAAATGGAGAGAGAGAGATACTTTGAATCCCAGAGGTTACTAATTTCTGTCTGAACTGAGTAAATGGCTGCATATAAATGTGTTTCTTCTTCTTTCAAAAAAGGGTTTGCTTTTTTCTACTGACCCTGGGTGAGTCTGGAGTTACCTGAAACTGTTTGTAGCTGTTCAGAAATTGCAAGCTTTCCCACCTGAATTCCTCCCCTGTCAGCTGGAGGGGGCTTTCAGGTGGGTGTTTGTTTCATTGTGCCTCAAAGGGATCCGTTCCTGTGCTGAAAGACAAGCCCAGGACAATGTTTTACAGAGCAGAAGATATTGTGAGGGACCAATTATCACATAAGTGGTTCTCACGGCTTGGGCTGGTACTGTGTGCCAGGTTGCACATTAACTTCTTTCACTGCTTTTTACCCAGTTTACTCAACATTCTCAAGTGGTGGCTTTGTCAATTGTTTCTCCTGCTGATATTTTGATAGATGATAGCCCCCTGATGCCAGCTTAGCCCAGCTAGTAAGAAATAGGCCAACGTGAAACTCTAGACCAAGTGACTGCTCTCATGGTATGGAGGAGCTGTAGGGTTGGTTCTGGTTTGGAATAGTTATTAATTTCCATCTGACAAATAGATCTCCCAACCCTGCTCTTGCAATACACTCTCTATGTACTCCATTAAAAAAGAAAAAACAACAACATGGAGACTTTATTATATTTTTTTTCTCTGCTACACCATGCTTAAGTGTCCTCTAATGAGTGTCAGGGTACACTTGGGGAGTATGTCTGAATCATATGAGCACAAATGTATTTAAAGATTTATAGTGTTTCATTGATTCCAAAGGAATGTGTAATGACCAGGCAATTTTTGGTGTAGTTTTGCTATATAAATCTTAGCAAAATTGCTGACACTGTGTTATTAACACTTAGGGCTGGTGTTGCTGCAAAGTGAAGAGATTTATGTGGAGGATAAAGCAGAGATCTTTAGAAAGTGGGGGTTTGCTAATTCATCTAGCTGTTCATTAGTTTAAGAGCTTGCTGTAGTTTGTGTATTGCACTGACTTATTGGTTCTTTCTGCTTGTAGGTAGAGATGCTATATAAGAAAAAGATAATCAATTTTTTCCTAGTAGTTAGGGCTGAATTTTAAGTATATTCTTTTAAGTATTTTCCTTAGTTTAATCCTGTTAGGTACTGAATGCTTTCAATGGTTTCAAATTAATGTAGGAGCTGAACTCAGGCAGGCCTTATTGTTGTGAGACCTTTCTTTTCCATCCTTCAGGGGTTTTTTGCAAGGAGTAACACAGAGGAGCTGAGAGAATGATGCTTAGGACTGAAACTGCTCTTAATACATATCTCATGTATACATATGTAAATGTGTACCACATATTTGTTTCCCCATGACATTATTCATTTTAATAGTTTTTAGACAGCAAAGATTTTAGAAAAGAAAGTTTATCTATTGTTACTTACACTACTGTGTTCATGTTTTTTCAAACTTAGCTGGGAAGATTAATGTACATTAAACTCATTTTATTTTTTCCTATCTTTGCTTAATTTCTCTTCTGAAGCTGAAGGACTATTTAATGGCATACAAAAATCTCTGCTTCCGGAAAAATTTAAGGACTACCAATGAGAATGAAGAAGTTTTTGTTTAACTTCCATTTTTGTGACTGCAGAAGCCAAATTCTTTCTTAAACAGACCTGAGAATGTCAGGGGAGAAGGGGCAGGCTTGGGACGTGATAGTAGGAGCTTTTCTCATCCTTTTCTTTTGCATGTGTTTTCATGAGTGTGTTTGTGTGTTTTGAGGTCTTCCTTACAAGGAACACTTTGCAAAGTGTTCCTGGTTACTGCACATTGTCTGCTAAATCATCCAAGTCAGCTGAGTGTACTTTTGACTAAAGTTAAGCATGAACTTGAAATCAAGCACATCCTAAAGTCAGGGCCTGTATCCAGAAACGTTAAGCTCCGTGGACTCGGTGTTTGTCGGATAAGGAGACTCTCAGAGGTTACAGAAATTTGGGGTCCCAGAGCCTGAGCTCCTCACTGAGTTCAGAGGGAGCTGACACAGCTTTGTGCTGTTCAGGATCAGGCTTCGAATGTCTCAAGAGACATCTGCAGAAGGGTCTAGTTAAGGAGCTATGATTTAATTTTTATTTCTTATCATGCTGGGGTCTGGAAGAATATTTTGTGCTATCTGGTTGACTGATGGGTCTGAGAGGTCCTACTCCAGGGGGCTCATAATCCCAACCAAAGGGAAAACATACTGGAAAAACCTCTGGCAAGAAGGACTTTAAAAAAAATCTCTTTTCTCACATATTTAGCCTGAACTAGCAATAACAACTTCGATGCAGGGCATTTCCTGAGGATTAATGACTGTCTGGGGTCATCATCTCCTCCCAGTTAGTTATTAATCCCCAGGAAATACTCTGTGCCTTGATCATTATTGCTTAATTAGCATTGAGAATGTGGGGGGTTTAGGTTTCTTTTCATGCATCCTGTGAATTGCTGGGGTGGGGGTTTCTTTCATTAACTTGCCCTTTTCAGCCTGGATGGGAGCATGGGCTTTGCTTACAGTTTGCAGGTTTGAGAATTTAGTCACAGGGTTAAACCTTCTCAAGCAATTTGAGTTCCATGTGAAAGCACCACAAACAGCCCACATCTGCAGCGCATCAAGAAGTGTCCCCCCCCTCAGCTCTGCTGGAAAACATTGGGTGCCATGGGGGCAGTAGCCAGAGTCTGGGAGCTGGGGATGCTGAAAAAGGGCAGGGAAAGTTGGGGGGTGGATGAGGGAGAAGAAAAGGAAAGGAGGGAAGCTCTAAGGAGTGCAGAAGTTAGGCGCTGCCACTCTCAACAAACAGTTTTATCAGCCACTGAAGAAGTTCCCATGTCATGTGAAATTTTGGGAAAATTTTGGAGCCCAAGCAGTTTTCAAGGAAACTCTGCCTGATTCAAGTGGCACTGACTGCAGCAAGCCAAATCTGTTTAGTTATAAGAGCAAGGAGAATAAATTCAGACTTTATCCTGCCTTTCCCATCCCTGGAGGAGAGGAAGACGATGGACAAAGTCCTTTTTCAAGCATTGTGTGATGGGACTGAGCTCAGGAGGGCTGTTCCCACCAACCATCCCATTCCTCCATCATTATTCCCAATCAGACTGGCAGCTACAGCACTGGGAGATCCCCACTGCATGGTGTATTAGGGTCGTTTATGGGATGTGTGACTCCAGCCACACAGCTCCAGGGGTGATGGACAGAGCTTGACCCCAGGGATGCAGGNCTTTTTCAAGCATTGTGTGATGGGACTGAGCTCAGGAGGGCTGTTCCCACCAACCATCCCATTCCTCCATCATTATTCCCAATCAGACTGGGAGCTACAGCACTGGGAGATTCCCAAGCACTGGGAGATCCCCACTGCTTGGTGTATTAGGGTGGTTTATGGGATGTGTGACTCCAACCACACAGCTCCAGGGGTGATGGACAGAGCTTGACCCCAGGGATGCGGGCACTGCAAGTCCGGGTGCCCCCAGGCACGCTGTGGTTCCATCTGTTGATCTGTTTGTTATGGATGGAGTCTTAAGTATATTTTGAAAAGAAAATTAATTTTAAAAAGGAAATATCAAGTTTTCTGCTCCAAACAAAGCCATAATAGAATTTTTTTCAAGACTGTTTTTTTAAAAACATTTTCTCCAACCACACAGCTGGAGCCATAATAACTCCAGTGGGGAGTTGGAGATGTGTAGTGACATTTTCCTAGCCAGCTGTTCTTCAGATCTCATTACTCTCTTCTGCTGTGGGAACCTCTCTCCAAGTCTCCTTGAAGGTCTTTTGGGTCCTGCATGTTTAAGTGAATATTTTAGCAATTTGGGCATTATGTTTGGGACCAGAGGTGCAAATCAGTTTCATGCCTTGCAGGAAAAACCCTTATCCTGAACAAATATCTGGCCTCACAAATATTTCTATGGCTGTGGTGAAAATATGCAAACGTTGGTCCCTAAGTGCTACTCTTTTTACTTTCCTACCTAAATATTTGTGTTTTGGGGGACAATAGACTTCTCTTAGCATTGGAAAAACCATTTGTTTGAGGCTAGGGGATATTGTAAAAGGAATACTTGCTTAGTTGTTAGTTTGAAGAGATTTGGAACACAAATGTATTTCCTTTTTTTGAAGTCATCTATCTGAGTATTTGAGATCTTTAAATTTTTGCCTGAAAAACCCCAGATAGATACATATAATAGCATGTAAAATCAGTGCAAATTATTATCTCCAGTTATTTTGAAAACAGCTTCAGAAAGGCACAGAAGCCCCTGGAACTGAAATAACTCCACCTAACCACATAGTATTTATAATTAATTCAATAGATATAAAGAGATATGACTGGTTTTGACCTTAACCCTGATCAACATTAAATCTAATCCTCATTTCAACTCTGTTTTTAAATATGGAAAAAGGCTTTTGACAGAGTCACTGGTCACTATATATTTAAATTCTCCATAGTGTGCCCTGCAATGTTCTCATCCCAATCTTGGTCTTGTAGCCGACCTCTGACAGTCAATGTATGGTCAATGTCAAACCATAAAAGGCATAAAAAGGGGAGAGGGAATAGAAACAGAGTCATTATGAAGATGATATATAAATGTCCATTAATGAGACATTCCTTTGTACTTTGAAGTTCATAGCATAGTTCGACACTGAATAGGTCTCGGGGGTTTTAAGGCTTCATCACACATATTTTTGCATGGGTTTATTCTTACCAAAGAACAAATAGAAGAGACCTGGGTAAAGTGAAGGGGCTATAGCCCTAGATAAGATCAAAAATGAAATGTATGGGAAGAAATTTCTGTGTGTGCTTGGGAGACAAAACAACATCATAAATATTGGGGGGGTTGTAATTTGATGTAATAAGGCCAGTGTGAGTGGACGTCTGAAAGTACAGTCACCAAAACCATTTCTGCAAAAAAGAAAAGATATCAGAAGAACTGCAGCATAAAATGAGCAGTCAGGAACCTGTGGTCAGATCTGACAATGACTTTGTGCACTCCTGAGCCCAGGGACCTCACTGGCATCCCCAGGAAAGCCAGAGCTGTTGAAAGTGTGTGGGCCCACACCCACTGGGAGCTCAGTTCTCACAGGTCCAGGGATTTCATGGCTCTATCCCCCTGGCCTCTGGCCTTCTTAATATTCTCTGTTTGCCTCACCTCAGCTCTTAGTCTGTAAAACTGAGTTCCTCAGAGCTAACTATGTGCCTCTCACAAAAACCAGTCTACATCTCCCTGAAGCTCGGAGGGCAGAGGGTCCCCTCTATGGTGTGTTAGAAAAGGTGCAGTCCAGCAGTGCCCTGACTTGATCCCTCTGGTACAGGAAGGTGAACAAGAGTCAATAAAAATAACTGTAGGGGAAGGCAAACCTTTGAGGATTTAGCATGCAGAGTGTCATGGGTAGGAGCTGTCCCTCTGCATCTGACTTCCCCATAGCCTTGAATTTTCCGGCACACCTGCTGGCAGCTGGGCCTGAATGCGCTCAGATGAATTAGTACAGAATTAATCAGAGCAGGAAATTGGAACAGACCTTAGCTTCATTCCTCAGTTTTTCAGAGGGTCTGCGTCCTGATTAAAGCCTAAAGTGAAAACACAGTGGGAACAAATTTCTATGCTTTTGTCCATATTGGGTAACTATTCTGTCTCCCAGTTGCAGTGAGATGAGATCTCACTGGGGTTTTGCAAGTCTGTAAATCAAATAGAGGAATTATCCTAGAGTTTACTGAAGAGGGTAGAGACTGTAATTCCCTTTGACTGACATGATTCCCGATTTAAAAAATGTGTGATGGTCAGGAAAGATGTGCTAAAGTTCCAATTTTTGCAGTCTGGTTTGAAGCAGGATCTGAACTCCCATCATTACACCCTTGGATTGCAATGATATTAAGCTATAGGATGGAAAGGAGTATGTGAAATTGTGTACTAACTGAGGTCAGGGGAAGGCTTGTGTTGCCTGGAGTGAGGGCAGTGTTTTATTCTCCATCAAACATGACAGTTTATATTGTTTTTAATCCACTCACCCCTCGAGAAAAGTTTCATTCCACTTCTTGAGATAAGAACGTGTTACTTTTCACTTGCTGCCTGTCCACTCGCCTTGAAGGGATCTGCCCAAAAAGCATGGTAGGAAGTGTATGGCTGTTTGATCTACTCAGTGAAAGGCAGTGATGCAGAGAAGGTGACCTGAATCAGGGCTTCTGGGTTTTATGCTCGCTTCTGATGGTGGCAAACCAGGTCTGCATCAAACTTGTGAGATTGATTTCCTCTAACTGGTTCTCTGTCTTCTGTTTCCTCATCTTTCTTGTAATACAGGCATGAAATGTCTCAGTGTGTGTATGTTCTGTCTGAATTGGCCCCGTTTAGGGAAGCACTGAATTCCTAGAACCATGTTAAGCATACTGGTTGAAACAATAGTGGATAGGAATGGTGAAACCCTTGTTTGTCTTTGAAAATCAGCTGCTGTTTACTCAGTAGTGCTCAAAAAGCCAGATTTGGGATTTTTCTCTTCTCTTTTTTTTCCATTTTCTTGTTGTTTTGGGAGGCAAAAAAGTTATCTTTCTGATCTGTACATGGTGTGAAAACCAGATGTTATCATCACTTGGTTGTAGTTCTGCTGGTACAGCATGTTTTGCTTATTGAAGAAAAGACATGGTTGAAATTAGATCTGTGTGATACATGTCATTAGGCTTTATGTATTTGCAAATAACAAACAGTTTGCAAAGCGTGGCTTGAGCTTGGGGGTTGCAGCTTGCTGTCACTTCAATACAGATTTCAGAACACAAGTGGCAGCGTAGGGTCTGTGTCTAAGCTGGAAAACACCTTTGAAAAAATTAGGAAAGGCACATTTCACCCACGGCTTTCTTCATTAGGAAAGATGGACTCTGTCTCGTGGCAGCCATCGTTTAAGTAAACATAAACTCTGGCCCAAATTTCATAACCATCATTTCCTCAAAGCTAGCAGCACTAAACCAAACTATAGTTTTATTTGGCTAACCCCAAAGTAGGATGTGGTTGCCAGCCTCGGGAGCCACATGCTCAGGTTTCAAGCAGACGCCACCAGAGCTGTGCCGCTGTCTTAGTCAGGAAAGTCCTGGACGTGCGAGTCCCGACGCCATCGTTATGTTTAACAAATAGATGTAACCATAACAACAGGTATGCGCCAATTAAAGCCTGCCTGCTCCTTATCCCGCACTGGGACAGTCCAGGAGCGCCACGACACCACTGGGCTCAGGAGGAAAAGGTGTTAGAAAGAGAAGGTTGGCAAGGGAAAAGGCCAGGTCATAAGGGGGGACTTCAGTGCTCTGTACAGCTACCTGAAAGGAGGCTGCAACGAGGTGTTGGGCTCTTCTCCAGCAACAAGTGACAGAACAAGAGGAAATAGTCTCAACTTGTGCCAGGCAAGGTTTAGATTGGATATTAGGAAAAATATCTTCACTCGTAGGATGGTCAAGCATTGGAATGGGTTGTCCAGGGAAGAGGTTGTGCCACCATCCCTGGAAGTCTTCAAAACCACGTGGATGTGGCACTTGGAAATATGATTTAGTGGTGAACATGGGACTGCTCTGTTAATGGTTGGACCCAATGATCTTAGAGGTCTTTTCCAACCTAAATGATCCTATGATTCCATGATTCTCAACACACTTCCCACTCTGCCACAAGCACGGGGCTCTGCACAGTGCTGCCGGACGTGGAGTACCAGCCCAAGACAGCTGCTGTCTGGAGGACTTTCCCAGAGCCCAGACAGAAGGTTCCCTTTCCCAAAAAGGAAGGCTGAAACATAAAACTTGCTGGCATGTGGCTGCAAGGTGCCAAGTTTCTCCCCTTTTCCTGCACATGCAGAGCATCCGTGTTCAGATACCTTTGCCCAACCTCCTGCCAGCTGATTCCCACTGGAGAAGGGCAAGAGCTTCAGGACAGTGCCAAGCCAAAGGCCAGATCCCTCTGGTACAAGCTGCTGTTGCTTCATGGGTTGTGGTGGAAATAAGCTGATTTTGTCTCGCTGAGAACAAGGCTCCTCAGGCTTTTCTGTTCTCACTTTCTCCCCACCGGCTTGGCTTTTCCTTTTCTATTGCAAGCACCTCAATGAGCCGAAGGGATGAACAGATGATGGAGTCAGTGCCCCGAGTTAATGACCAGCCCTATATTCACAACCTCGTTTGGTTTTGTTCCCGTTCGCTGCTTCAATGGTGCCGATGAGAAGGAATTAATTTTATTGAGGACAACTCAGTGAATTAAATGAAAAACTGCTCACTTGGCTGGAAAGGCTTTGACAGACGGCACAGCAGCCGGTCAGATTTGAAAAACTTTACATCTCCTGGACGTGGGGAAAGAAGGAGGCAAGAGAAAGGAGGGGAGGGAAGGTCATTGCAGATAAGCTGCAAGGCGACTATTTCAAGGCCTCTGAAAAACAACAGAGCAAGCTGCAGTCTCTTATTTTGATTCATGGGTCTCCCCTCCCTTTTGTTCCTTGATGCACTAAATCTGTTCCTTAGCCCCCCTCATTTCAATAAACACCCAATAAGAAACTAATCGTCGTATGGTGAATTAGAGAAGAAGAAAAGATGCTCAGAAGAAATGTTATGGTCATGGAAAACTCTTCTGCATTGTAACCATCTGGTGCACCACAATTACTATGAATGGGATAATTGAGTCCCAAATAACTTCTTTTGGGTACAAATAATAGCCGTCACCCTGATTTGTATTCTTCACAGCAGCATCGCCCCATCATTTCACATCACATCTGCACATTTCTTTGATTGGGCACTGTGCTACCAATAAGTTACTACACTTAATTAAGCCCACATAATTCTCTTCAAATGAGCAGAAAAGTTTGTGTATAGGCCGAAAAAGAAAAGGGGCTGCAAATGAGACTTTAGTGACTCCACTTTGTATGAGGTATTGAGATTGATGGTGATCCCATGCCACCAAGGTTTTCCTTCAACATAGGAAAACTGTGAAAGCATTAGGCAGCTCAACAGCTGTGTATAATCTGAGGAAGGCCTGATTTCAGACAAATTCTCCCGGAGGTGATTGAAACCCCATTGTAGCATAATCTTGCTTTTCAGAAAGTGTTACAATTCATTTGATTTGATTTCTCGGGTGTCTGGCTTTCACAGCATCATTAAAAACTCTGTAAGAAACTGGGAAATGGAGTCCTCTGCAAAGCAGCATTGTCAGCTCCCCAAGCGTGTTTCGCTCGAGAGCTGGGAGAAAGAATTGACAAGCAACAGGCGAACGTAAGCCTCAGAGTAAATATTAGAGCAAATAAAAACCTAGAGATCAGCTTGCTCAACAGGGAAGGATGAGGATGCAAAATCTTTAAAGAGGTGGGGTTTTTTTTCCTTTTTTGCTGTGGTTCCCTATTTACCAGCTGAAGTAGTAGGGAAGAGCACATTCCTTCAGTTTGCATCACTGATGTGTTATCAATTCACACGGCTTACTAGTTCTTGCTGAACTCTTCACACCTCGGGATGACAGGCCACACAGCCTGTCCTGGCGAATAAGCCACCAGGAATGTGCTGGCGAGTCCAGTTGCTCAGGATCAAGCCCAAGAAGCCTTACTGGAATGTCAGTGTCTATGGGAAGCACAATAGTAAACAAAGAACAGGGTTACAGAGAGAGAAACAACTTGAAAGAAAGTGAGAGTAAACCCCTGTCTTGCTCAAAGAGATTTTTTTTTTTTTTAATTCAATGTTTTCTCATTCCACCCAAGCAAATCCAGAGCGACTTGAATACGTTTTTCAGAACAAGTGGCAAAATATCCCGTGAATGCTGCAGAGGTCACTTCACACACTCGCTCTGCCCCTCATTTGTTTATCTAAATGCTGACAAATTGCAGTATTTTAACAACATATCTCTGGTACTGAACTTCATGTGCATGGCTTGCCCTCTATCATTGAGCTGATAATGAGGCTAAGCATAAAGCCTTCATTCACTGCTATAAAGGCTCCTGACAGTGATGAATACCAAGTAGAAGAATTAGGTGGTTTACAGGAGAATATGCTATTGTGTAAAACCTCTGTGCCTTTTATCAACCCTTCTGCTCATTTTCAGTTCCTTCACGTAAGCCGTCTCCACAAGCACTTCTGTGAGCTTTCCTCTCCTTACTTGTGCTTTTATCGAGGCCGTCTTCCAGCAAGTGCCAGCTAAGATGTTGTGTCAGCATTTATTCCTGGTTATCCTCTCTGAAACACCCGAGACCCCTTTCATTTCACCAGAAGGATGATAAACATTTAAAATAGCGGTGCCTGAGCTGTTTCTCTGCGAGGTAATTCCTGCCCCAGCCCTGTGCGTGGCACGGAGCAGCAGCTGTCTGTCACCGGGACATCTTTCTTACAACAAAAGCAGCCTTGTCTTGGCGTTTCTTTGCAAAAGCATCGACTAATATCCCTTTTAGATGGGTGTGTTTGTAGAAGAGGTGACTTCTGGGATAGTTTTTTTTAAATTGCTGGCTGCAATGAATCCGATTAACATTTCATTGTTCAGGTTTGAGCTCGGGGCTGGTTCTGGGAGCTGAGGGAAATGTGGGGAAAGGATGCTGGCAGATCCTGATAGAATATCTAATTTGACTAACTAACGACCTCCCCCAGTGCTTTTGTTCTTTGGGCCGAAGTTTGTGTTCCTGTCTGCCCCAGTATAACCCACCTGTGAACACAACTTTGAGGCATTTTACTCTAAATAGGATCTGGATATGTCTCAATTTGTGCTGGTCCTGCAATGATTTGCACTAAGCTTCATCTGTGCCAGAAGGACACAAGTGTAGAGGGATGGACACTACCCTGGGGCAATTATTTCCTACCTTCTTTACTTCTCTTTGTTGTCTTCTGCCCAAATTGTCCAGGTGTATGGTCCTAGCTACTTCTTGTCCCCCTGGCTGCGCCACTTTTCTTTCCAGTTCCCTTCTCTGCTTTTCCTCTGGCTCCTCTCTGCTATCAGTGTTGCCTCCTGGCTCCCTTCCTGCTTTTGGCCAGAAGCCTGCAAGGTTAATGCTGTCCCTGGGCTGGAAGAAAGGCTCGTGGAGTGGAGGCACTGACAGTGACATCTCCTTCCAGTTTTCAGAGGCAGCTGGAAGCATCCCAGACATTTTCAAAGGTCCTTTAAACATGGCTGGAAGACACAGAAGTGCTCAGTGACCCATGTGCTTGCTGCCTGTCACTTCTCCTGGCTCTTTTGGAAACCCCTGGTTATTAACCACTTCAGAATTTCTTTCCCTTTCTACACCAAGAATATTCCTATCACTTTAAAACACATCTTCCCTTTAAAAAACAAGCAAGGACAGAGAAGAGAATAGCATTTTATTAAATGTACATGACACTGAGGATACAAAAACACCAGCATGGGATGAATTTACTAATCAAATGCAGACTTGGTCTACATTGTAGTATGACACTGGAAAGGAAATATCTCTTCAAAAGGTTTATTTTAACTCCAAAGGAAAATTAAGGGAGAGAATGTTGAAATACAGAGGAGTCCAGGGGGTGGCAGGGAGGGAAGCTGGAGAATAATTGATGCAAGTAGGGAAGCGGAGCCTCATCCCAGGGCAGTGGGAATAGTGGAGGGTCCATCCAGTGCGCAGTGTGCTTCAATCAAATCACTGTGCCTGGAGAGGCAAAGCGATGGTTAGAGCTGGGAGAAGCTCAGCCATTCTCTTGCTGCTCCCACTGGAGGAATTCTGGAGGTTTTGCAGCGCAGATCCTTCATTCCTTACCTCAGATGTCACTACGGAACCCGGCCCTGCAGCTACAGTCGGGGCAGGAACAGTGGTGTGAGGACCTCCTGTTTCAGGTGCCTCTCACCCTGCTGAGCCCCTCAGTGCTGTCCCAGCAAGCCTTCTTTAAACTGAACCGGTGATTCACCCCGGGTTCATCATTTCCCAGGTTTATTTTTAAGCCTGCATCCACTCAGTGCCGCGGTTTATGGGCTGCTCCCACAGGCTGCTGGCACGTCCCAGCCAGGAGGCTGCAGGCGGAGCTCGGCGCTGGGAACCAGCACGTGGGGTGGGCACAGGCTCCTTGAGCTGCTGTGGCTGCTGGTCCCCCACGTCCTCAGCTAGAACCATAATTGCTTTTTTTCACAGGCTTTGGTGGGAAGTTCCAATCCTTATTGTTCGTCCTTGATCTGCCTTTCATTAGGATGGCTGTTGGGTCCCCTCGCTGCTGTAATGAGAACCAAGAAAAACATAACGATTCAAAGGGAAATGTGAAAATGCTCTTCAAAAATCAGACGTGTGAAACACTACAGCTAAAAGTTGTATTTCAAGTGTTGGTTAGAGGATGCTGGAGCAAAGGCAGCTTAGAAGTTTTTTTTTTTTCCCTTCTTTCCATTATTCTCCAGAAGGATGAATTCTCGTTTTTGTTTCATGCGGAGTCTCTGAGCACTTAGAGCAGTATTTTTGTACGCTGTGAAGTTGAAGAGAGCTATTTTCACTTTAAAACTTTATTTCTTGGAGTCTCTGTTTCTAGGACTCGTGAGACATGGGATTTGGAAATGGAAACAGCTTTCACCCTGTATTTCTCTCTGTCTTCAGGCAGAAAAGTCACAGGTTTACAAGTGGGAAAATTGACACCAACTACATGGGACAAGTACATTGATTCCCTTTCCTCTTCGGAAGACTTTTCCAAATGCTGTTGTTTGGTTGGTTTATTTCTCAGAAAGCACTGGTATATCCCACATGGCACATCACATTTGCCATACAAGCCTCAGTCCCCCCAAAATGCTCATAGGCAACTATCCTGCTCCTTTGCTTCTGACACCACCAAACCAGTTTTCTCTGCAGCATCTTTGCACATGTTGTGAATCCTTGCCCCTCGAAAATGGATGTGATGGGGGCCTGTTGGATTGTGTTATGTGAGAGGAAACTGTGCACACCACATTTTCAAAGGGGAGGGATGCCTTCTGAAGAGGGCAGGGGGGGTTTCTGTGGATCACAGCAGGGCAACCCTGTGTGGAAAACCAGCCATTCTTGCTGGCTTCTTATAAGCTGCCCACAGAGCACAAACAATGCCAGACACATGATGTATGGATTTGATTCTTTTAAAAAAAAGGTAATAAACCCCCTTCAAATTGTAAACTAGGTTACATTTTTCAGACACAGTTCCTGCAACAAATTCTCTTCAGTCTTATTTATGAGAAACCAGTGACTTCTGTAAATGTAGATGGCTGAGTCCCAAGTTCTCGAGGTTTGCTGGGAGAAAGAGCTTTCAACAAAGCTGCAGTGGCAATGGGCTGTCCCTTACACCAATTAATCACGGGGGAGATCTGCCATGCCTCTGCCATGCCTCCCTTCCTCAGCCCACAGCACCTGAAGGTGGCAGGGCCCATGGCAGGGTGGTGCTGGAATAACAAAAATGGGGGTGCCACAGCTCAGGCTGGGCTTCCTGCCTGCAGGAATCTCACTCCACTGCTCCTTGTGTCCATGTGATCTCCATCCTCACCCTCCCGCTGGGCAAGGCTGGCCCTTGGGTGCCAGGAGCGCAGTGGGATTGAGCAACGCTTTGGCTCGGTGTCAGGCCTGAGTCCAGTTCTGCCATTTGTACCAGCAAGGTCAGGCCCCATCCACGAGTGCCCTTTGCTCCTTCTCTGCTGCTTCTGCTCCTTTGCAGGGAAACCCAAAAGTTTATAACACAGGCAAAGTCTCCCTCCACTCCTCCCCCTTGCTCTCAGCAACAGAGATGTGTTGTAACGGAGACGATTTCAAAGGGATTTAATCAATCAGGGTGCCAAAGAACTTCATGCAAGAGAGTTCTGTGTAATGGGAAAGCCTTTTAATGAGGAGGATATGTGCAGCTTCAGGTTTCACTGCTGGATGTGCAGGAGAGCAAACCTTGGCACTGAGCAGCGTGTGACTTCACATCCCCGTGCAGCTCTTAAGGATGTTTAAACTGCAGCAGGTAGTTGGACTCGCAAAATGTTTTAAAACGAGGAGAAAAGTAGATCATGTGTAACAGGCTGTCAGTCAGCAGAAGGACTCGGCCATGGCTTTTTAGTCTGTTTTGGTAAGGGAAGGTCAGGAAGGAGACTTGAACCGCAAGCTGATTCAAAAATGTTTTATTTTTTGTAAACAACTCCATCTGGAACTAGTAAACTTTCAAAGTCTGAGCCAGCCCCTCACCACCTCCACACACCCCAGCCTGCCTGAAATGAATCCAGCAGCAACCATTGATTTCCATTGCCTTACAGAGCTGGGATATGACCACATCACCTCTGGGCCAGAAGAGAATACAATCACTCACTCTGAGTCATTACATAAGCTAAAGTATGTGATTTATTAAACCACAAAAAATAGGTTGAACTAACACAGAGAGTCTGACTTGAAACCACAGGAGGAGTGACATGCGGAGTTAAGGCTGGGACTCCCTCCTTAACCCATCTCATGGTGCCTGGGCATTGTGTGAGACCTGTGAAATCATGCCTGCTTTGGAGACTGCCTGAAAGGCAGCACACAGAGGCAAGGATGGCATTTGAGCCCTAAGGCTGATTTTTCTTGCTTTTGTGGGCTTGAGTTGTGTTTAGCAAAGTGACGATTTCATTTTCTTTTCTACTTTGGTTGGATCCTGTTCTAGTCTTCCTAGACTTGGCCCGTTACCTTGGAATTCAAAAGAGCAAATATATAAAATGATAAATAATAGGAAACATTTGGAAATCTAAAATGTTTCAGTGAAATACACAGGCAACTCTCCCAAAGAGTCTGTGTTTTATTTCTCATTTTCAGTCTCAGTGGAGCTATATGAGACACCACCTATTAATGATTTCTTAGGGATTCCTTACGCTGTAGGTCACTGCACCAAGAGCACATGAAGTTTCCAAAGTGCAAATAGCAAACAGCATCTTTGCTCTTCTCTGCCTACATGCAGAGCATGCTCAGGCTGTTGCCCTGTTTCTCATGCTCTGTCCCTAGGCCTGGGCTACTGGTTCTTGTTGGAGACAGGATCATTTCTGGGGCTGGGTGGGACCCTGCCCCAGTGTGGCTGTCCCTGTGTTGTTCAAAGACTTTTCTGGAGAGGCTGTGTGCTCAGCAGTGCATGTGTTTAGGATACAGGGGGCTGCAGCAGTGGGTGTGCATTGACAAATGCTGGTGCAATAAGAGGATGCTACTGAGCACTGCAATTGTTGGCTTCTGGTCCATGTTAGTGAGGATGGAACATTTGTTACACACACTCAGTGTTTTACAGCCCTGCCATCCCACTTGCACAAGCAGATTTGCACAAAGAAAACATTGAGGATTTCTGTGCATTAGAGCACAGAATCCTCCTGAGGGCGCTGACCGAAGGGATGGCGATCCCTGGTTTGTGATGTTGGCATGGAAGTGACTCTGACAGCACAGAACATCGTGTCAGCCCTGAGCAGATCAGGGATGCATTCCCACTCCCCCATGAGCCTCATACCCCAATGGAAAGCAGTTTTGTAGTAGCTGCTGGCTTTGGTTTTTCTGCTGAATATGAGGCTCTGAATAAGCAACAGATATGATACTTAAAGACCTGAGCAGAATTTAGGTGGATGTAAGAGCTGTTTTACCAACCCCTGTTACTCACGTTTGGTTGTGCTATATGGGACTGTTCTGGATGAAAAGGCAGCATCCCCAGCCAGGCAGCACTGACTGTGCTTCAAGGAAAGGAATTACCCAGGACTCTGCCTGCATTAGACATGTTTTGGAGGTTAATCATCATGCAGTTTGTCCTGGCACATCTGTACAGCATGTCCTGGAGACATTCTGAAATGGTCCCCATTGAGGTACTGGGTTTGAAACCATCATTTCCATTAGACCAGTTTTCAGTAAGGCTGAGCTCATCACGCCCTGGGAGTAGAAGTGGTGGAGGCAGCCCTGGTGCCAAGGGGAGACTCATGTTAGAAAGCTTCTCCTTTTGTGAGCAAAATGCCTGTGAGCTCGTCTTTGTGAGTGACAGCGACACAGCAGGCAAGTCAGAGTTCATCCAATCCTTCCTTCATCTGATTCCTTGGTCTCAACATCCTACCACCTTCATGTCCCTAAATAACAAAGGAAAAACATCTTATATTTTGCTGGGATGCATACATTTATGTGTGTGTGTGTTTTGCTTGGGACTTTTTTCTTGTTTTACAAAGCAGAACACCCAAACAACATTTTTAAATTTCAGTGATTTCTACATTACCATAACACTGAAGACCCAGCTCCTGCAGCAGCTTGCATTTTCATGGGCTCCACAAAATATGAAAACAGAACAGTGCCAAAATTTAAAATGTAGGTGGCAATCTTACCCTCAGCCTGTCCATAAATAAATCCTTTGTAATCCCTGCTCCTTCATTCCCCTTTAATACAGCTACACTGCATTCCAAACTCCACCCCATCTGCCATCTTGTAGGAACGGCATATTGCTCAGGATTTCCCATTCAGTTTGAATCAATGGGAACACCAGAAGAGCCACCCTGATGTGCCAGAGGGAATATGGCACAGCCAAGCAAGGGACCAGCAGTGTATGCTGGATGATCAGTCAATGGACAAGGCATTAGGAAATCTAAAATTCCAGTGTGTGGGGGTGAAAATTTAGCCAAGTAGGTCTCTTTTCAGGTGGTTTGCTTTTTGGGAAAAAGCTCCTGGGAGGTGTTTGTAGGGCACCATTGGAATCACTCTGACCCAGAGCTCTGGTCCCAAGAGTTGCAGATAAAAGAAAGCACAAAGCAGAAAGAAATCAAATAATGAACCATCAAACCTCCTGACAGCTCAAGCTCCTCCACCCTTCCTGGCCACTGCAGGCACAGGACACTGACTCTCCAAGGGTGGCATTTTGGAGAAGGCTGAGGGTGGGGCAGGGCAGGCTCCTTCTGCAAAAGGAGAAACCAAATGTGTATGTGTGTGTGATCGGGCACACTGGAGCGTGGCAGGATCAGTGTCCCATTCCAGAAGTCCTGGAAAAAAACTCTCTGTGCACTGACACTGTGTGTGTTGGGAACAGACCTCTCCATGGCCATGCTGTCTCTGCATGGTTGCTGTGAGCTGGGGCAGGAGCTTTCTTTTAGGACTAGGTTGAATTCCAAAAGTGTCTGCTGCAGAGAGAGGGCTGGCCAAAGGATTTGGGGGACATGTTTTCCCAGTTTTCAGCAGGCAGAAGTGATTCCCGGTCTCTGGAGGGTGATCTTGTCACACCCATCTGGACCTTTCCCTCCCTCATCCCCAGCACCTTTTATCAGGAGGTCCTAAGTGTCACCTGAGCCCTTTGGATAAACAAGGTTGCATTGTACATTGATTATTCCCATGAAAGAGCACAACAGCTCCTTTGAAGTCATCACAACCTCCTGTCCGAGGGCTCCGGGGCAGAGCACAGGGCCTGACTCCTGCTCTCCCTGGCACAGGTTTGCTGCTGCTGGGAGAGCTCTCTGCACTTCCATCAATACAAGAGCAGTGCTGGAATAAACCTCCCAGTTTGTTTACTGTGCTGAGCCCCTGTCTGCACTCTGCTCTATTAATTGTGCGGAGCCTTCAGTTAGTAAAATGTGTTTTAAAATTATTCTTGGAAAAGAAGTCGCTGCACATGGGAAGCAGTTGCTTTTGCAGACAGAAGTGCTTAATAGTTGTTAATATTCTTCCCCCATGTACTCCAGAGCAGAAGTTTGTGTTTAGGATTTACAGCAAAAAGCTTTTGCAGGATTTATTAGTCTTTAAAAGACATCACTTGCTGCTACTTAGCATTTGTGTATTTATTTGCCTACTTACAGCAAAGAAGGGAGAAAAATCTCCACCTCTCCCTTTCTCTACCCTGGGCTGAGGCCCCGTATGCCAAATCTCATCCGGCACAGAGGTTTTCTATAAATGGGTAATAATAAAGCCCTGAAAATAGGTTTGATATTTTTAATGGAAATGCTGACTTGACCTTAGCTGTAGAGAGCCACGAAAGGTGCTGCTGTAATAAAGGAATGACTTCATCAGGAAATCAGGAAATCCTCATTCAAACCTCCAAATATATAAATATCACCATTTATTCCATTGTGAATCAAATGATGCCATGTCCTGTAATTAAGGATGCTGGCAGCCAAGTTGTATCATACACTTATTTCCATCACAGTACATTAATGGCTCAGCAACTTTGCCTTCTTGGTCACCTGCTCTGGCAAATGTCCTTGCAGCTTTGTTTCACAGCTTATTTGGTGGTGACAGAGCCTTTATTTATTCCCTACCTGAAGGGCAGGGATTGCACTAATTGCCTCAGGCCAAGGGCTCTAGAAGGTTTTATGTGCCACAGGGCAGCCACGGGACAATAAAAGAAAGTGGTGTAGCAGCTGAATGAGTTCCTGATGTGCTGATGGCAGGTGAGCCCTCGCCTCGCCTACAGCAGGCCTAGATGGGAAAAAGTCCTCAAAAATGGGCTGTACTGGCACCTGCTTTAAAGAACTTTTTAAAAAAACAGCTGTAAGAGCATTAGTCAGTGGAACATGGCAAACTGCCCCAGCAAGATCCCAGTAACATCAGTGACAAAATCCAAAGATGTCCCAGCAAACCAAATTCAGACTTAAAAGAGCTGCCCTTGGGGCTGACGAAGGCTTGTCCCAAACCAGCTGAGAAATCTTCCCACAGATTTACTGGACAAGTAAGCAGTCATTGCAGGGCTATGTGAATTCAACTAACTATGCACAAATACCTGGGATCCCTGTGTCATGATGTTTTCCACTCAAGATAAATTTGTTGGGCCAGATCTTGACCTCGTCGAGACTGTCAGTACTACTCAGAGCAACATCAGAAGTCTTACTCCTCTCTCCTTTGATTTCTGGATACTAGCCTTTTATTTCCTTCCCATGGGCCCAAACCACTGCCTTGATTACTCATCACCAAATGTGCTAAAGGAGAGGTCTTGATGCAGGAGGGAACAAAATTATTTAAAAAGCTGATTAATAGAAGAGATTTTTCCAATCTCTGAAGGGTCCCTACAAAGGGAACTTCAGTTTGCTCACTTCCTTTTTTTTTTTTTTTGTTCCCCCCAGTATCAAGGGAAGGGCCAATGTCTGTTCATCATTTGGATTAGCATTAGAGATCATGAATCATGAGATCATGAGAAGTGGTGGACAAACAAACCTCAGATGCAGTAGAGGGAGAAAACTGCATTTGCTCCTACTCTCTCTCTCTCCCTGTTGAGGTTGTGGGGAGCAATGGGATTTGCCACTTTTCCTGCAGAGAAAACAAGCAACCTGTGAGCTCCAAGAACAGCCTTTCAAATGACCCTGGAGTAAACAGGTCTCATGTGGGTGACACATTCAGAGTGGAGCACTGGTTTAAGGCACTGCCAAAACCATGCTTAGCTCCTAGGCTTGGTAAGAATAACCTCAGTTACGAGGCTCCAGTGCTACGTACAGGTTTTATGTGGGTTTCTCTTTGGTTCCATCAGCTGAATCCTTCCTGTCCTCACTCTGTGGCTGAATCCCTTCTTGCCAGTGCTAGCTACACCTCTAGTCCCTATTACTCCACAGTGCCTGATGAAGTCCTTTATCCGTGTCTCGTCCCGGCCTGCCTTCCTGAGGGGGAATTCCAGAGGTAACACCTTTGTGGAGGGCTTTGCAGTGCTCTAGGGGAAAAGGATGGGTTAGCATTTGTCCTTTCCTGTACCTTTGCAGCACTTTGCAGGTGGATGTGAGAGGATATGCCATGTGTAGACATTTTGGAACTGCTCAAAGTCTCCTGAGGGCCTTCAGTGGGACCATTTTCCCGTGGAACTGCGTGTGCCTGGGTTTCAGGACGCTGGGATAGGGGATGCAGTTGGCTCCCACAGCCCAGTCATCCATCCTTTAACCACCTGGCCAGAGTCAGCCCCCCAGAGCTGGGATGAGCTGTGCTGTGGAACTGGCTGTAACTTGTGGGTGGGTGCTGCCACCACCCAGGTCTGAGATGTGGGGTTTGCCAGCACAACACACAGGGCAGCCTTTTCCCATTTCATGTTTTTTCACTCCTCCACAAGTTATTTTCAAAGCCTTTCCTTAGAAATCATCAAATTTGTAATTTTACAATGCTCTTTTCATGTGAAGAATAATTCTGAAGGATTTTTGTATTTCCAGGAGAGCAGTGGTGTTTTTGCGAGTGGCTTTTTAGATTTATTTCTTTTCAGTGCTGCTACTTCTGTCAGTAATTCTGTAGCTAGAAAATGAACATGACAGAGTTGCCCATATTGTTTTGGGGCTAAACTGAACTGATAGCCTGCAGTGATGCATTGCATATCAGATAAAGCCTCTGAAACATTTTTAGTAACACGCAGACAGTATTTAATTTACTAAAGAATTTATTCTGCTCCACTTTTCTCATTCAATTTTACATACTGCTGAAAATTAAATTAATTTATTGCTGAACTGAGGTGCTGGGCTGGCAGAGAAAACTGAATTGCTTTCTGAGCTGAATCATGGCAGGGTGAAACTGGTGTGGAAGGAAGAGAGCAGGATATGTCAGATGTTGATTTCGTCTTCCATAGAATAAAATGGATTATTCAAATGACTGCTAAGAAGAACAAAGGTTATTTCATTTTGAGATGTAAAACAGGATGAGCATAGCAAAAAAATCACCTGCAAAGCATGTGAAGTGGTTTGTAAGTGGGGATCTGGGGGAGCCGTGGTAGGCACTGTGGACACCTCTCTCTCCAGCAAAATTTTATAGAGATTTATTTTTCTTTCAAAAACAAGAAATTGTGGAATATTTAGAGCTAGAGGGGAAAAAAAAGAGATGAGCACTAGGACTTGTCTTCTGACACAAGTAACAGGATGAGACTGGTTCATCCCAGCCAGCAATCTGGTATTCCCTGGCCAGGCAAGTAATGCATAAATATTGGTATTATGTTGGAATTTCTACATCACTGCCTTTTGCAATGACTGCTTCTTGTCCATGTTCTCTCTGAGTAGTCAATATTTCAAATTAACGGTGTATAAATATTTCTTGAAAGCAAATGTCAGAATCACATGCAGCAGTGGTTTTTGTGGATAACATTGTAAATTTACATGAATTTGCAGGAAGCTGGAAATGCTCAGACACTCCTCCAGTCACAGAGCAGGGATTTATTTTTTTCTTAGTGAAAGCAAAATGCAAATTCAGATTTCGTCACTGGGAATTTTATGTGCTGTTTTTGCTGCAGTCTTCCTACCCCTTGTGTGCCTTGATTCTGGTTATTTACCAAATCCAATATTATACTCTAAGTACCTCTGAGAGCAAAGGATGGGGATCCATAAAATGGTCCTTTATTCTTCTTACACTGAGTGGATGCTGATGATCAAGATACTTTAATCTGCCTTTGCCATTCGGTGTCTTTCCCACACTTGAGCCTATCTTAAAATCATAAAAAGATCTCTTTGCAAATGTATCATCTCTTAAAAAAAAAATTAAAAATAAGTCAGTGGTTTATAGAGCTTCCTATCTAAAATTGTTAAAGAGAATTTTAACAAGCTCTAGTAAATCTGGTTGAATGGGAAATCTTCTATGAGCATGGAACCAAATAAAACCTGCTCGCCAAATTCCTAACTGATGCAAATCAGAAGTCTCTGGAGTAGTGTTGCTTTACAACAGCTAATATCTATCCCAGTGCGTTCACTTTAATTCCTTCTGTGACTCGTGTAATTTAATATCTGTGAATGTTTAAGTAAATGAATTTTGTCCAAAAGGAAGTTTGCCAAAAAGTAAAAAATCACACAGCTCTTTTCAAGTATCTTTTAATGAGAAATCGATGCAGCTGTCTTGAAATCACTTTGATTTTCAATTTTTTTCTTATTGCTTCAGTCCCCAATCAGAGGGCGCACAAATTATGTGACTTAGAGAAAAATCTCACAAGATGCTCACAGAAAAGTCACTGTTTGAAAGACAATTATGGCCAAGATGTTGTTGACTGCTTTTCTATGTATGGATGGATAATAGATGTGAAAGTTTCTATTGCTGGATAATTCATGAAGATACAGGAATGATTTATGGGTGGATGATAGCAAAGGTAAAGGACTTTGATGATACACTGTGACAGGCAGGTCTCAGGCTGGCTTTCTCTTCAGGCTGAGTTCCAGCCTTGAGGGAAGAGGTGTTTGAGCAGGGTGAATCCTGGCCTCTGCAAGGGATGGGCTCTCATGGGAGCGAGGTGAGACTGATGTGGGGCTTTCACTGCACCACTGTTTTCATGAGCCTTGTTGGGAACTCAGGCAGCAATTCAGGCTCTGCTCTTTGGCTGCACGCTGAGCTCGTGGAAAGGTGCCCTTGAAATTCAGCCCAGGGGCGTTAAATTCAGGCAGGAGCTCCCTTTCTGCATCAGCCCAAATGCCAGCTCCTCTGCTTGGTCCAGCTTGAGCTGGGATGCACTGAAGTGACACACTGAAGGAATTTTCACAGTCAAAAGGCAAGGACCAAAGGAATCATCCCTCAAATCAACTATGAAGCATTTGCTGTGGAAACGAATAAATGCGTTTCTGCTCCAAGATGAAAACTGGAATGGCTGCAGGTGCAGGTGGCAAAAGCAGAAGCCCCGGGGCAGTGCCCAAACAGGCTGTTCCTCCTGCCCATGTCCTCAGGCCCCGGTGGCAGGCTGCCCCGAGCCCCAGGCACACGCTCGTGTGTACAGTGACATCTAGTGACAAAGGGAATGTCAGTGGGAAGCCGCGGGACACTGCCCGGCACAGGCAACCGAGCGGCTGCAGCTGCAGCTACAGCTACAGCATCGCTATTCGGGGTTTTGCCACTTCCCTGACACCGCTGGGAGGGCTTTTCCAAAGGTACAGGAATTCCTGCCTTGCCAGGTTAGTGTTTAACCCTCCCGCAGCTGCCTGCAATGTAGATAGTAAGTTTGCAGTCTTATCTTGGTGTGGTGCAAAATGTACTTTTTATTCCCAGAACCCTGTGCTTCTTGGACTTTTTTTAATTTCCTCCAAATAACTTCTAATGTTACTTTACCTCTGGCAGGTGGATAAATGGACACAGAGAATGAGTTTATTGTTGGAGCTATTATGCAGCTAAAAGGATGTGTTTCCAAAAGTGGGTTGAAGAGGAAACTCTTTTAACAGTTCTTTGAAAAGAAAATTAATGCTTTTTAAGTATGAAACTTGGAAAGCAAAAACTAAACCTCATGCTTTTCATATATATATTTGTTACTTCCTTAATTGTGGCTGGGATACCTCTGTATTTTGGGATGGATACCTTTCTGCTTCAGACTTGTTAAATAAATGGCATTTTATTTAGGCCTGAGTAGGTGCTTTTAGTGTGGTTACTTACTTTCACCAGGAAAGCACCTCATATTCCATATAGGCTTCCTAATTGAGCCAGGTCTGGAGTGCACTGGTGGATGTCACTGACCCTGGCAATGCATGGAGAAAAGGAAATATAAAGAAATAACCCAAAGCATAGAAAATTCAATGGGATTGCTCAAGTGGGTGTTTCTTTTTTCTGTGGAGCCACCCTGGGTTTTCATGGCAGCCTGACTGAGCCCAGAGTTTTTCCCTTTCGAGATACGTATGGGTGGTTTCAGACCTTGTTTCTCAAATGCCAGCTCTGAGATACAAAGCTGCCAAGCCTCCACCCCTTCAAATCAGAGATCTCCTCTTGTCTCAAACGTGAAAATCTGGCTAATTTTAACTTACAGTGAAAACTCATTGGCTTATGTTAGCAATGGAAAGTAGAGGGCCCCAGAATAAAATTGCTTGAGAACATGCTTTATTTTAGGTCTAAATGTAGTAGTTCCTTTGAGTTGAATGTGATCATTTAACTGCTTAAAGTGAAGTGCATGGTCAAGATGCAAGTGAAGCACGTGGTTTTCCTGCATCAGAGCCATAAGTCCCTAAAACAGCATGGTTGGGGCACTTATTGACCAGTGTCGTTCGTTTTGCCAGCACAGAAGGAATTCATGAACACAGAACAGGCTTTTAAAACTCAGTTTAGATATTCACACACATTTTATTAATTTCTCCTGAAGGCACAGATTAAGAAGGATGTGTTTTTCTCTGTAAGCACTTGAAGTGCTGCTTAAATTCTTGGCTCTACATGATTGACTTTATTAAAATCAAGTAACATGTAGCTCAGCAAAATTGTTTCTTAATTATTAAAGCAATTAGAGGGATCTAAGAAAGATCTTATTCCCACTAGGCTAAGCCTGTGTGTAAAGACTCCCTTTCAGTTTCCTATTTCAGTTGCTCCACATTCTTGTAAGACACCTACTAATCACCATCTAAGCCCAGGCAAACACAAAAAGGGTGAAGTGCTATCAGAAAAAAATATTGAACCACCATCAGCCTATAGCTAGGCCAGTGATACGTTCCTGCAGTCCCTTTGGACTAATACAAGTACAGAAAAGGCTTTTCTTCCACCCACACAGGAGATCTGGAGAGGGAATGGATCCAGTTGAAAGCTGCCCAGTAACACCAACAAAGATACTTTTCAGCCTGGTTGCTTTTCTGGCTGTACCAGGTTGGTGCAGGAGATGGGCAGGAGAGCCAAAGTCCAGCTGGGAGATATAATCCCTCCTTCTAGTGGGTGCTTGTTCTCTTCTGGGCTAAAAGCATCCCACTGCGAGGATTTACCCAAGCTCACCTCTTCTTTTGACCCTCCCAACTCTATCTCAGGTGTTAGCCTTTTAGGCTTTACAGGGAAATCCTGCTACCCACCTCCACCTCTGCCAAGAAATATTTTCTGATGGGCTTCGTGGTTTTTTGAGGGGTATTTCCTGACACCCAGTAACTAAAGTGTGTGCTTTGGTCATCCATGGATTTAGCAGGTCTACTTAATAAGTGCATCCCCCACACCTGCTCTGCCACAGAAGCACTTGGCCGGACACAGTGGGGCTGAGGAATAGCTGCAGTTGTGATAAAGCCCCCAAAGGGTCCTATAAAACTAATGGGGTCAAGAGAGTGTCGCCCTGCACAGGTCCCACCATTCCCAGTGTTGTCATTTGTTTCTGTTTAAATCTTACGCTGAGACTGGTAGCAGTTGCTGCAGTTCAATCACTAAAAAGTACCTGTGATTAATAATTGCTGCAATACAAGATGTGTAAAGTTTTACCACTGTGTCCTAGAGGGCTTGTAACAAGAATGACCAGTTAAAAGCTGAAGCCAGGAATGTGGTAATGAGTGTGTATAATAGAAATGTTAATTAAAACACTCTTAGGAGAGAGAAGGGAGGGGAGATCCCATGTTATCATGTGATATCCCTGTGCCCATTCACAGAAAAAAGGAGAGCCAGGGAAGCAGGAAAAAAGAAGTGGTTGTACTTCAGCTAAAGCCAAGGGCTCTGGGCAGGTTTAAAATCCATCTTTAATGATCCCAGCCTGATGAGCTCCCAGTGTGTCCCTGCAGGTAGGTCTGGGACACATCACACTGAGAACACCCTGGGAAAGCCAGCCCCAAGTCACTGGGAGGGAGCAATTAGCCCAACTCACAGGCTGAGATGCCAAAGAGCATCTAAAGAGGATTGTGATTGCTAAGGATTAAATAATGCATGTGGTTCTTCTCTAACTTGGTCCTGTTATTGCAGGTTGTGCTTTCTAAATAAGTGATTTTTCTACACCTGAGACTTTTCCAGTGGAAGCAGTGACTTGGAGTGCCCTGGCAGACTCTGGGTCCTGTGTTCCTCTTGGCCTTGATGACCACCCTTAGTGCATTTCCCAAAAGTGTGTTAGATGCACCTCCCTGGGCTGCTCTGGTCAGCCTAGGAGTTTGTATGTGAGGATCACTGCAAAAGGGGGCTGTGGAGGTCTGGTGTTCGTCAGGAAAGCCCTGTGGATTATAGGGGAAGTGCCCTAAGCCCAGGGAGCCTGGAGGAGCTTGTAAATGCTGCCATCGTTTTCTTACTGCAGCATGACCCTGGCAGGAGACTCTGAGGAAAGGAAAAGGATGTCTCCAGACACGAGAGAAGGCCAGAATCCATCACCAAAATTCTTAATAACCTGTAGAGATGCCAGGTATCTTCCAAGATAGGAATGCATGAGAGAGTCTCCTGTTTGACTGAAGACATCACCTCTGAACTTCAGTTGCCAGAATTCAAAGAATTCCAGGCCTTTGCAAACATACTTGCTTCTCAGATTGGAGACTTCCCTCACCAGAGAGTGGAGGTGCTTGGAAAATCACTGAAGTTGATCTTTTACTTTTAATCTGTCCTGAATTTTTCTCCTCTTTGTTCTTTTTTCTTTTACTGCTTATTATTTTTTTTTTTCTGGGGGTAAATGAGTTCCTATAACCACATTTAATAGAAATGATTTTGTATATGTGAGTTCTAGGATACTTCAGCTTAGCATTGGTGCAGTTTATTCAAATCTAATTTATATCCCAGCCCAAACCTACTTGAGGCAAAATAGACTTAGACTTGCATTCCAGCAGCCATCTATGTCACAGATGGGTTTTCTCCTTCACATCACAGACACTGATATCACAAAATTCTGAAATAGGACTTAATTGAACATGTGTGCTAATAACAACTTGCAATTGATTTCAATATACTCTCAAAGTTAACTGTGTAGTTAAATGCTTGGCTGAATCATGACCTGTACAAATTATCCATTTAATTATTCTCCAGTCAAAAGAACTCTTTAAGTTTTCCATGGTTGCTTGCAGTTGTGTCTGAAATAACTGTTGGGAACCCAAGCCTTGCAGAGAATTGTCTGAGCCAGTTCATAGCTACTTATCTCCTGCCTCTCCCTGTAACATCTGGATCAGTTTCTGGTAATATCATCCTAAACGAGGGTGAGAAACCCAAATAATAAATTAAGGGGAAGTTATAGAAGTTTCCTGGGCTGTAGTTCGCTGCCAGATGGTGACTCATGTTGGTGAGAGACAACAACAACAATAGTGATTATGGATGCATCCCAAGCCAGAAATCAGTCTCTGCAACCAGGTTTGCGTTCACAGATGAGCTTTTGCCAAATGATTTGGAGCAGAAGGTGGGCTACTCGAAAGGAAGAACAAAAAGTATTTCAGAATTCCTCCCCGAGAAGGGGAACATTTCAGGGGACTTGAAATACTTTCTCCTGCACCCCAAAATAACATAATGGAGTGTAAGACTTAGAGCTAAGGTTGTTTTTCTCTTTCCCCCTGTAGAATTTTGTAAGCCAGTAGCTGAGAGAAACCTGAAGCCTTTCCCAGGGTAAATATTGTTCATGTTGTTCATCTTGGAGAATAAAACTTCCACTGTTTTCTGCTTATGTTTGCTGATGATATGTTAGAGGATGTGCGCTTGAGCAAAGTGGCATAACCCAAATCCCACAGATGTAAAGACATTTAAAACAGGTTTATGTCAAATTAGTTTTAATTAATTTCTATTCCCTGCTCTGAAAACACTTTATCTCCCAGTTCAGCATGTAGCAGCTCAGTTTAGCTGAAGCACGGGGGAGATGGTTACAGTGTTCAGTACTTGATTTTATAGTATTGCTGAAAAATAGATATTTTATATTGCATGTTCTTCAAAAATATATATTTTATACTTAGAGTTTTGCTATAAAATGGTGAGGTCTTGCCACCTTTGCATCTCATTTTAGCACTGGCTGACAGGACCGTGGGATTTCCTTTCCAGGCAGGTTGCTGGTGCTGTTTAGGAGTCGGAGGCTGCACAAGGGAAAGGTGCAGTGGGGCTGGGTTGTTGCTCTGCTTTCACAAGTTCCTTCTTGAAAACGAGGAAGTTGCGTTGCATTAAAATTTCATCTTGATTTTTGGTGGAGGCCAACGCTCCAGATAATCAGCAGGAATACAGGGAACAGGCAAGCTGGGGCCTGTAACACAGGGGGGTTTCCTCTTAATTTCCCAGTCTGCTGGCCTTGCAGTAATTGCACACTGATTTATCTGAAGGGAGGAGAAGGTATGTGTGCCTTCTTTATGTAACTACTAAAGCTTGCCCAGAGATCTTAATTAGGCCCTCATTTTGCCTTGGAGATTTGGGAATTAGCTTTATGATGTCCTTCCCTTAATCCTTGTTTTGTTATTTTAACGATTTCTTTCATTTTAGCACAATTTTTGCAGTATTTCAGCTGTACATGCTCAGCATGGGCGTGTGTTCATAGTGATGCACTGTGGGCCAGGTCATGGTCCAGCTTCAGTCTGTGCTAGATTTGACTCAAAGAGTAACATTTTAGCTCAGTTTTAGAAGGAAAAAGCTTTTTGGAAAAAAAAAATCAGTTCACACCATTCCTCTTAGGGTCCTGTTTCATTATTGTTGTCTCTACATTTCTCAGTGGCACAGGTTGTGGATTATTATATTTATTCCATCCGAGAAAGGACAACAAAGCAATATGAGCTCTGGAGCATGTTAGTGAGGAAGTAGTAAAAAAAAAAAAAGTGAGTAAATTTCTTTCAGGGATTTTTGCCATCATGTCAGTGCAGTTGCTCTTGTTCAGAGATTTGTGCTGTTCTGCTTCTTCAGGAAACTGATGAAGATACCGAAGGAGGGGAATAATTGAGGAAAAGAGAACACACCAATGAAAGTAAAAGGCTGCTAAGATGAAGATAACTGACTTAGCATTCACTTTTTTTTGGGTTTTTTTGAAGCAGCAGAACTTAGTGAGCTATATTAAAATAGAAGTATATATTTTGGTTTTGCTTCTCCTTTCAGAAGTTTGTACTGAGTGCTTTTCAATTTTACATTATAAATTGTATTTTTCAATCCATTCCCGCTCAGTCTACTGGAATGGATGAAAATGAGAGCAACCAGGCAAAAACCGGCACTGGTGAAATTATATCACCAAATGTATGTAATGATCTTGTAAAAGCTGTTCCCTGGCTTCCTTGACATCTTGTTTGCACATTTCAACAAGTTATCATGGGATTTGCAAAGGTGTCATATCACAAAATAAAAAGCCTTTGTTAATTAAGGGGAGGCAACCTCTAACACCACTGGGTTAAGGCTGAGGATTTTTGTGCTCTGGATTCCAGGTGATAAACCTTTGCTCTTGACATAATTTTGGTGACACCGAGCAACACATATTTGATGTTACAAACTGTCACCCCTTCTCAACCTCTACATGCCAACAAATTTGATAAGCATCATATTTCAAGCTTTAACAGTGTTACTCTTTAAACTTAGTGCTTTGACTGAAGTCCTCTGAAGCTTTGCACGGTGATAGACTGATTGTGATTTGACTAATGTGAATGTATGTGATCAAGCCTGAATTTCTTCCTTGCGTAGGTTTTGTTGGTATTGTCATGTGGTGTTTGTTGTTATATTTAATTTCCTTACATGAAAGGGTTTGGGCTATTCCTGTGGCCTTAATATTAAGATATGGAAAGGGATGGCTCAGTGTCAAGTTGCAGAACAGTTGCTGACTTCAGTCCCTGAACTCTGATGCTAGCTAGAGCAAGAAGTGCTGGACAGCATTGGACTGTTAGTTTAAAGCTAATTTATTGTCTCCTTAAATGAGCAACCTCATTTAATAATATAGGTCTGATTGCAAGACTAAGTGTAAGCTCTGAACCAGAAAAGTTGTCTCATCTGTAAAATACAGTGAGTAATGGTGATTAGTTATAGCACTGCAAGAATTCAGACGCTCCTGCTTAGGTAATTTTTAATGTATATAGTTTTAATAGCACTCAAAGTGTGGTTTCAATTTTAAAGGAACAAAACTCTGAACTGTATCTATCTCCCTGAGTAGTGGCCTTGCTTACTAGAACCTGTAATGTTGTCAGCTGATTGCTCTGATGCACAGATGTGACACCTCGCTGCTACTGACCCGCTGAAGGAAGGTTAGAAACCCTGGTCAGAATGTCCTTGCACACACACACCACCCCAGTAATGCAAGTATTAGAGGTACCCTCACAGCATTTAACTTGAGTTCCAGAGCTTTATTGATAAATTCTTCACATTAAAATAGTAGTAAGCTGAAATACACTAAGAATAAAACTGTGTTCATTGAGAGGAGATGGGTGTGGAATCAGGCTGCATCAGGGGATACTAACACGGGGATGGCAACTGAACTTGCCTTTGCTGATGTCTCTGTCATAGCAGAAGGCAGGAGAAAGAGGGTTTTAGGATGTCCAAAAAATTTGAAAGGCAGGTAGGAAAATTACTTGAGTGTTAATCAAATTCTGATAGAGATAAGCAGAAGAGAATTAAAGTTAAGTATATGGAGAAGAGAAGAGAAGAGAAGAGAAGAGAAGAGAAGAGAAAAAAATAGAAGAGAAGAGAAGAGAAGAGAAGAGAAGAGAAAAGAAGAGAAGAGAAGAGAAGAGAAGAGAGAAAAACAAGTTTCAAGTTAAAATTTTTTTTTTTGACTGTGGCACAGGTAGCCACCAGGACACAGAGGATGAGGAGCTCAGTTAATTATTCCTAATCTTCCTTTCCAGGGTATTTCCACTGGCACTTTCGGGTGTTGCATAGGCCAAATTCCACTGTGACAAATTTATATCCTTGGACCCGCTGTAGCTTTAGTGAATAGTGTACCTGTCTTGAGCAATGTGCTGTTGTGGCTGTCAGCAGCCACAGGGTTGTTTTTCCACTCATCTGGCTGAACTTCAGCTCATGTGGAAGAAAGATATTGAGTCTTTCCTGTTCTCTACATATTTGGTTTGCCATATGGCAAATGGCAAATCAAGTACAGGTGGTNAGGGTTGTTTTTCCACTCATCTGGCTGAACTTCAGCTCATGTGGAAGAAAGATATTAAGTCTTTCCTGTTCTCTACATATTTGGTTTGCCATATGGCAAATCAAGTACAGGTGGTAGCTCACAAATGGAGAGAGGTACTTCCATCCTTTTTTTTGAGGGTTTTTCATGTCTTAAGTAATTTGGTCTCCAGCATTCCCTCTCTCTACCTGTCTTTAATGTGTGGAAGTTATTGATATCTCCCTGTCTGGCCTTATGGACACAATTTTTGTGTTTTCAGTGATGTGCAGTTTCAAATTCTCCTCCAGGGCACAGTGAAGAGCATGTGAAATGGGACCGACCTCTGTGTGTATTTAAACATGCAAGTTGTCCACATACACCCAGAACAGCTCCTGACCGGCTCTGCCGTGGTTTCTGCCAGCCTCCAGGACTGCCTGGCACCAGGAGCTGCTGCATCAGAAACCAGAAAAGGCTCCTCAAAGCAGTGACATCAGAGGCAGGGTCATGGCCAGGACACCAGCTAATTGTGCAGGTTCACCGTGCTGCCTCGAGAACTCCAGCAAATCAGGAACAGTCTGCAAACAGCAGTGGAAGGCAAAACCAGCACTGCCTGCCCTTCACTGTGAGGTGACTGCACCTTGCAGGCAGAAAGCCAAACCCAGACACCGTGTCTCACTTAAGTAATTTGGTGTAGTCAGAGTGCATCATTAAACTGAGAACATCTGCTCGTTAGCGTGGCAGGAGAAATGAGCAGCAGTTATTGGAGGACTTGGTAAAATGTGTTTCACAGGAAGACAGGAAAGGCCCAGTAAAATTTCTCCTTTCCTGATAGAGCTTCCAGCAGCTCTCACACGTGAAGGTATTTTATGTCCCATTCCTAGTAAAAGTCTGGCACTCCAACCTCCTTCCTAGATGCAACCTGAACCTGTAAATTTATCAGCCATGCAGCACCAAGGGGAAATAGTGTTACAGATCTTGTAACCTTTGTGATTGTCATCTAATAAGCCAGGTTACCAAATATCCCAGGAAGGAAGGCTGATATGACTGGCATCCACCAAGTTCCTTCTCCCTTTTATGCAGGAAGAGCTTGTTTTTAGCAGAAGACACTGTAGGGAATGGTGTTCTCATAAAATGTGAGGCTAAGTGTTGATTAATGCACCTATAAACAGAAAGTAATTAGTTAATATGTGTTTTTGGATAATTACCATAAGACAGGACAGCAGTGTTTGAGAAACACTCTGCTCTGGCTTTTCAAAAGCATCTGAATGTATTTTAATTCTACCAAATGTTTCCATCTGAAGTTAGAGCTCTTTTAAGGCATCTTTTGGAAAGGTTAATGTAGGTATGAGTAGTCCAAATAATATACTCCACACGAATTCCCAGACTGATTTTGCTGATGTTCCTCATTTGCAGTTTTTAAGGGAAACAAAGCGGTAAAGGGATGCTGCTGACATGGGTCTGTAACTGCCTGGAAGAGAAGAAACAGCAGATTGGTGTAAATGGGTGTAAAGTCACAGAGGAGGTCTGTGAAGTTCTGCAGGGGCCTGTGCTGGAGATGACGAAGTCTGGTGATGTTACAAAGTTATCATGTTGATAAGGAAGAGGAAAGGCTGTATAGAAGCAGAGAAGGTTCTTACAGCAGCCTGTGATGGGGCAGAAAACCAGCAGCTGAAATTGAGTGTGAATAAATCTGCAGTGGCACAAACAGGGGGATACAGGCCCAGATTTGTTCTGCACATGGGATGTGGGCTCTGAGCTGACCATTGCTGCTCTGGAACGAGCCCTTGGGGCTGTCATAACTACTTCCATCAGCACATCGGTGCTTGGCTGCACTCAGAAAAGCAAACCAAACAAAAGGAATGGAGCACAAACCAGAAAACACTGGTTCAGCTCCACTGAAATCCAGCACTGGTGTCCAGGACACTCCACTCAACAAGAGCACAGCAGAGCAAACAGGATTGGAGAAAGGCAGCAAGCATGAGGAATGTTTTAGAGCAGTTTCCACGTCAGGAAGGACTGAGTAAACTCGCACTCCTCAGCTTGGAAATCAGGCATGCTGGAGGGAGCAGCAGTCTGGGGAGCTCCTTGCCAAAGGATGCTGTAAATGCAAAAAGTTTGCTTGAATTCAAGAGCAGATTGAGCGAGTATTTGCAAGGCAGATCCTTTGGGGATCCACACACTGAAAAATAACAACAAGCTCAGAAAATCACCTGCGCTGAAAATAGTGGAAAACAGGAATACATTTTGAGGTTTTTACAAAGCACAGGAAGGTTTTCTCATTACAATTAAACTGGGAAAAATTGCTGTAAGGCAAACACAGCGTTCTCTCCTGATGAAGTCTTTGCTTTGCTTTTAGTTTTGCTTGCAGCATTTTAAAATGTATCAATAAATAGAACTGCTTTTGTTGTGAGATACACTTTTTGTTTTGAAAATGGGCAGAACTCATTTCTTGTCTCCATCAAAAGCCAAACACTGGCCAGAAGTTGAAAGGCATGAGGAAATCATTAGCAGCAAAGCAGAGCGCCTGTAAACCTGCAGGTCCTTTTGGAAGTGCAGTTTGGTAGCAGGGTACCTTTGTGTGTGAGAGGTGGAGAATGCAAGAAATTCAGAAATTCCCTGAGCTGCCCATGGTTGTCCAGGCTGCTGACCAGGACCTCCTTGAACCAGGAAAACGTTCTCACTGCATCTCAGCCCTTCTTGAGCAAAACTCTTTCAGGGACTGCTCCTCTTCCTCTGCACACTCCTTCTTTCACTCGTTCTTTCAGGTTCTTTTCAACCTGATGGGTTGCATCAGGGGTCTCACCACCCTCGCAGTAAGGAATTCCTTCCTTATGTCTAATCTTCTTGATTTTAATACAGCCAGGCTTGCTTACACAAAATTGGAAAACCTCTTCCCTGCCAAGCTCATCTAATGCCTGAGTGTTCACAGTCACAGCAATCCTGGGGCACTTTTCTTAGGATTCATCCCAATGGGAAGCAGGTCTTTGGAAGCATTAATAAAATCAGGAGCAAAGGTGATGTCTTTTACAGTCAAGTATTTTGTACCATTAATGTTATTTTTTCCTTAAAAAATTGCTTTCAAACTGTGGAAGAGCAGTGTCTAACTCTACCCCAGCTGGAACCATCCCATGACCAGAAATATGTGTGAGAATAACTGACAGACCTACTCCATAATTTTGGAGTGTTTGTGGCCCCCGGAGCCCGAATTTGAGGCAAAAAGAGGAATTACAACGTCTGATCTGGTTGTCAGCTGCACCACAGCCCCCTTGCATGAGCCAGGTGCCTCAGTTTCCCCTCTGCAGCAGCATAATTAAACTGCCTGTGTTCAACCCCTTGCCCTGCCAGTGTAGCCCGTGATCTGCTTGGGGGAATGACTGTCTCAGCGTGTCCTTGCACAGATGGCTTCACTCCTGACTGGGAACTTGGGGCATAACGCTGGATATAACATTATGTAAATACTGCAGCCACGAAAACATCTTTATTGCCTTCGTGATTCTACCCTAGAGGCTTTTTCTTTGGCCGAGATTTGATGAAAGCATTATCATCTGTCTTACACGGACCTCCAGAGCTTTACAGTAGCTGGATCTAGTGGGGAAATAAATTTTAGGAAAATAATAAATCCCGACACTGCAGCGCCAGCAGAGGCAAGAGCGTTGAGAGTGTCTGTGGTTGGGAGCAAAGCTAAAATTGCCTGATGGCCGTGGTGTCCTTTCAGAGCTCTGTAAAATATCGGCGCGTTACCTGTGAGTCACGCCTGGCGCTCGGAGCCCCGCGTCCTGCCCCAAGGGATTGCCCCGTTCCCTGGCAAGGGAAATACCTGCCTTCTGAGGTTACAGCAGTGCAGTAATTTAGAAGGAAAGCTGAGCTCTCAAAAGCTAAAGCTAATTTTCAGGCCTGGCTGTCATTCATCGAGGGCGCGTTCCCACACAAAACCCGGCCAACAAAGGGATCCTTGCGCTGCGCGCACCACATTCCCCTGCCTCCCCCCTCTCACCGGGGAAAAGATGGCTCTTTGTGCTGGAGATAAGTGAAGAAGAAGGGTTTGCAGGACAACAGTAAGCTATACCAGGGACATCTCAACTGTAATTAAATCCTTCATTCACATTGGCTCCCAGTGTGGGCCATATTAGCAGCCCAGTGGCACATACTGTGAAACAAACAGTGTAAAAAATATTGAAACAAACCTACTGAACCCAGGGAGCTTGGGTTGATTTCTTTCCCATACAGTAAATGAACCAACATTGTGGCTGAGGTTAAAGGAAGGTCGGTTTAACTCGACAGGATTGCAGTTGGAGAAGGTTTTTTAGCTGTGCCTGGAAACATCTCCCTGACCAAAAACCCCGTAGTTTCAGTGTGCAAATGTTGTTCTCGCCCGCACGCTGAGCACCTTGGGGTAGAAGGGATTCCCTGCCAAGGAGTCTGCCTCGTGTCCCAGGGAGGAGGCTGAGGGTTTTGTGCATGTCTTGCCACTGTTCTAACTTGCTGCCAAGTTACCATCACGTGAATTCTCTAAATCAGGGTTTCAACATCTCTTTAAAACATCTCCTTCAGCTTGCCTGCAGTGCATTGGAGGCCACGTGCGAGTCCAGGTGAACTCCGTGGCTTTGATTGTGAAAACAAACTTAAAAATCCTGAGAGTTCCCTCCTGGTCTTTGAATCTCTGGCTCCAGTAATAATTAAAGATCAGTTTTCCTGTGGAGTTGGAGGTTTACTCTGGGAGGGGCTGTGGCTTTGGGTGAACAGTAGGTTCTCTTTCTACCTTTTCTAAATTGCCTTTAATTACAAAACTCACTAAGTAGCCAGCAACAGTGAAATCCCCAGGAGTTCCAAATAGCTGCCATGTGTCTTTTTCTCACACTTGCAGAGATTTCGGACGTCTGCCAAAGCCATACAGCAATAAAGGAGCTTAAATATATTAAATGAAATAATATGCCATCAAAGCTTAGAGCGCCCTCTCCTCCAGTCCTACTGCTTCATCTGCTCTTCTCCCTCTCCTGACTCAATCTACCTCCATGCTCTATTGTTTGTAATTGTTCTTTATTTTGTCTCTCATGTTTCTTCTCTTCCCCTTCTTTTGGAAGGAGAAATAGGCAAACTGAGGGAGCCCAGCCTGCTACCTTCACCAAGTTCTTTGCTGTTGCTGTATATTTTCATACATAAGTGTGTATTCCTTAGCTTTCTTTCACTGTGCCCTTCCCATTCCTTCCTTAACTCCTCTCCATCACATCCTCATCTTCCACTCTTCACTTTTACATGTTTCATGTCGCCCTCCCTGCTTTTGCTGGCTGCATCCAGTGCAGGTGAGAGCGTGGCTGATGGGTTTGCACACACATTTACCCGAGTCACCCGTCTGAAACCCGTGTGAGTATTTCTCTGTGTGTTCATCTGTAACTGATTGGCCCCGATTTCTGGGCCACGGTGCTGCGGGTACTCCCATCCCTGCTTTGTTCTGTGCAATTACTATGATTACATGGGCAGTTGTGCTAATTGTGCAGCGTACAGATGACTCATTAGTTCTGCAATTATGCGTTTTCCTGAAGAGTTGCTGTGGAGGGGGGCCTGATAATAGTTTGGCAGTCTGAAATCTGACCTTTGCTTGTTTATCATTTCACCACGAGTAGCTTGAAGGCCAAGCGCTTCTTTTTAGCACTGAAAATGAAGGATTTTTTTTGCCCAGCCTGAGATTCCAGCCATGGATAGTGGCTCCAGCTGTCCTGCAGAGAGGCTCCATGTGAGCACACAGATAAGAGCGCTGGATGCAGCCCCAGTTTGGAAAGATGTGTGCGCCTTGCTCGGAGCACTTGAGTTGTCCTGCTGAAGTCAGCGGAGTTATTTCTGTTGTTGAGGAACAGGAGTGATTTAAGTACCTTCCTGAATGTGGCACCTAAGGGAGCTGACAGATTTTCTTCCTGAGGCAGTGGCGTTTCTTACACTGCAGCTGTTGCTGGATGTGAAATCTCACTTTTTCTAACGTATCCTGGGAGGAGGAGATTAGGAGGTGTCGAGTTTACCTTCCCCACTGTTGCTTTGCACCAGCTGTTTGTGAGAAACATGGCCAAAAAAAAAAAAAA
>VZTH01007857.1:0-19197 GCA_013397815.1 Aleadryas rufinucha | reverse complement strand
AAAAAAAAAAAAAAAAGAAAAAAGAATAAGCAAAAAAGGATTTCTGAGCCTGTCATCCAGTTTTCCCAAATCACCTGCCTGAGTGCATCTCTGAGCTCCTGTATAAGACCAGAAAGCGGGAATCAGTCAGGTCATGCTGACTGTGAAAGGGAGAACAGATCTGCTCAAAGATACTGCTTTTGATCAAAAGGATGCAGTGATAAGATAGGAGACGTGTAGGTCTGGAGAGGTGGTGCAGACACCTGTGGCCAGATGGGAACAGAGTTAATATTCCACTTAATGCGAGTGTTTGGGGCTCAACTGATAAGCAGGGAAAATGGAAAAGAACTGTGCACTGTAATTTTCCAGCAAAACTGAGCTATAATATTATTAAGGCTCTTGAGCTGGTCTTGTCCTGAGTGTGATTTCAGACTGAAGAGTTGGCTCACACAGATGAGTCCTGGTGAAAAAGTGGAAAATCAACTTTGAATAAATTTTACCAGACTGAAGAAAAACGAGGACAACAAGAAAACCCCCTGTCTGTAATTTTTCAATGCTTTTCTTTGCCCTAATCTGAAAAGGAGAGGTGAGGACATGATAAAGACCCATCTCAAGCCAGTTTTCAAGTGATGTGAGAGCTCAGCAGTAAGGGAAGGTTGCTGCTTCCTCAGAGCCAGGCTTGGTGGTGTTGTCAGAACGCTGTGCACAGAGGTGACAAGTGTGACAATTCCTGGGCAACGTTTTTTGGAAGATTTTAAAAGGTTTGTCTCCTTATTTGAGCGTACACAGTGATTTGAGGTTGGCTTCAGCTGTAGATTTCAAGCTCTCTTTTGTGATAAAGGGTCAATATATGAGTGGCAAAGCACTATGATTAAAAGAATGAAAGTGGTGGTTTTCTTCCTGTTTTTGAACATTAAAGGGCACACTTAAGGAACCCAATGAGCTGCCTGCACTGTGTTCTTTAATGTCACTATGTCTTTTCATACATGCATATGTATTTATATGTATGTTAAATAAAGTTTAAGGGGCTTTTTTTCCAGATTAACCAAAGATATTCCTTGCCACAGCATGAAAATTAAGATATTTTAACATTGTCAGAATCCCCTGCAATTCATACTATGGAACAAAATTTCATTAAGATGAAATGTTTTGGAATAGAGTGAATTTCATCTCCTGCTGGAAATGCTTCTAAGGTTTTCTAACCCACTTTTATTAACTTATATCCATTAAAAAGTGATCATGCTACACTTTCCCATGTTATAAAGCTTGCAGCAACTGGCAGCAATGAGGTATTAACCCAGAATATGACTACATGAAGGGAATGGAAGAAAAACAGAAACTTGAAAATAATTTGCACAGAGAAAATTTTTGGCAAACCAATCCCAGATTTATTTTTGAGTAAAGGGTTGTTTGTTTTATTATTATTTGTTTGGATATTAGCAGCAGATAGGAACCTGGATCAGAGCCTTCGGCAAGGCCCTCCTGTGATTGCTGCTCCACATCAGCCATGGAATGCTTCCAGCACGATCCCACTTAAAAAGTTAGGGGAGAAAAATTCTGCAATCCAGAGAAATTGGGGTGTCAGCAATCACTGGCAATTATGTTAAGTGAGATTTTGCACTATTTTTCCCATTGGCCTCTCTTCCAATTGCCACAGGAACATCAGCAATAGCTTTACAAGATGTTTAGCAGTGAAAAGAATAAGCTGTGAACATATTCAAGAGAATATTTTTGACTAGTTCTCAGTTTTTAATAGTCATTACTAGAAATGCCTGATAGTATTTCTTAAGCTGCAGAAAGGCTTCTCCATCTTCAGTGGGCTGTACTCACACAGGGAAAGTACAATGAAACTTTATATCTTCATCTGTGCAAAGATGATTGCTGACCCATTGACCTCAGTTTTCCATTTCTGGTCTTCTAGTGTTTGTGTCCAACTTGGGTTTTGTATTTGGACCAGGAAAAATGATGTTTAGCAAATTCTCCCTATCCTTTGGGAAGATGATTCCCCCATAATTTCTCCGTGTCCATCCAACTGGAATGATTTTCTAATGCTTCTAGGTTTTCCTTATTAGAATTTCTGAATAACAAGTTAATCTGTTTTTATGAACCCCTTGCAATTCCCCGCGTACAAACGTGAGCAATCAGGAGCTGATCCCACAGGTCCTCTCGCTTCTCTCATTACTTCTTGGCTTGATGAGTCTTTCCTGTCCTCGGAGCCTTTTCTCCATCAGTTTGACTCTGTGTCTCTGTGAGTTTTGACCAGAAATACTGGCAGGGGGAGGTTCAGAGGGGCTCCAAAACCAGGCCCTAGCTCTGTCTGATACCTGAGCTCCTCCCAGGGCCCCACCTGCCTTGCTGGCCCCTCTTTCGTAAAAGGTGTACCCACATCTGTCAGCCGTGACGGCGCCCCAAACCGGTGAGCAGACCCCCTCAGCTCCTCAAAATCCTTTGCCTATTCCCGATTCCCGACCTTTTCGCCCCTCTTTGCGACAGCTAATTCTTCTGCTGAAAGCAGCGCAAGGTGCTTTGCAGGATGAAAAGTTACTGCCTTGCATCTGGCACGAGCCCGTGTGTGGATCACAAGGCACCGAGGCACGTTCGTGGCGGGCGTATCTCCCCTGCCATCTTTATCCCCGTGGATATGCGCTAATCATTTGGCTGTCGCAGCCCTGACTTTTCGGCCGCCCCGGTATCGAGTGACAAAAGGCACACATCAGCGCGATCCCGGATCGCGCCTGTCGCCCCGGGGTCACGCAAGATAAGCCGCCGGCTGTCCGCTCCGCCCGGGCACGGTACATTGGGCACTGATTAAACCGGATTCCGCGCGGCGCGCACGGATTCGGGATGCCAAGATGCCTCGGCTGAGCCGGGCGAAACAGGCTGGCGCAAATCACTCCGCCAGCGCAAAACGCATTACAGCAGCTCCCAAGCATTTTCAGAATCCGCGACCTGGGGTTTAATAAATGAGAGGATAACCGGATAATTGATTTGCGACATGCTGGAGAAGGGATCCAAGTGCCTAAAGGCGTAGGTATTTAACCCAGAGAATACTCTGGTTTTTGTGGGTTAAAAACCTGATTTGTAGCAACAAAAAGCTGAGAATTTTCTGTCTCATAAAAAGTTCCTTTATAATGTAGAACTGTGCAAAATAATTTAAATTTTCATTTCAGTTAACTAAAAACAAAAGCAAACTGCTATCCTCTTTATTTCTTCTCTAATTCTTGTAAAGAAATGATTTTATTTTTCTGCTTTTAGATGAACAGCAAGCATGGTTAGGGAAAAATATATTTCTGCCAGGAAATGTCATCTTTGCTGTGGAAATGCTTAAGTTTCTCCATGAAAATGGAATTTCCCTTCAGAAGTAATTTAGCAAATAAAAGTGATGGGTCTGTCCAGTGGCTGGAATTATAGTACCTTCCATGTGAAAAGGTTTTTGGCATTAAGCCTCCACCACAGAAAGCTGAACAGAGCCCCAAGTAAAACTCACACTTGTTCCTGTCATGAAACCAATTTCCCAGTTCAAGGAAGGTTTAAGTGCCTGTTCATATCAATGTCATGAATTCTTCAGGGGGTTATAGTTTTTTTAGAAAGTGCAAAAGAAAGGCAGTTTTTTAGCAGGTATAGTCTCTATCCTCATTGCTGACATGCTGGCAGAGATAAGAATGTGCTGGAGCTCTCCATGGGACATCAATACAAGGAGGATGTACCCTTCAGTACCCTTCCTCTACCAATTATTAATTCCTCTATAGCTGGCCCTAAAAGCTCCAGATAACATACAAATGGTCCTTGTCCCCTAAAAACCTGGCAGACTTCAAGGCAGACAAATAATAGGGAGAAAAAATTTTAAAAAAAGGTTTGCTGTAATCAGTGTTTTGGTGGGAGGGAAAGCAGAGCCCCAGAAGCTTCACACGTTTGTCCTGAAGGCAGAGCTGACCACAGCACCTGGGGCCACCTTACCCTAAGGTCACACTCCTTGCACTTGACACTGGATTTTCTTCTTTCTCCTTCACCCTCCTTAAGGATTGGCTTGAACATCTACAGCACACTCTAGATTTGTTTTTTTCTGCACTTATGAACACACTACCTACCCCTGCTTTGCTGTCAGTCCCAGTTCTCTTGGCCTTTCTGTGTCCTTCAGGGGAAAAACTCCGAGCCAAGGGCAGGAGCATTTTGGATGTTCGCACACTAAAAAGCTGTCCTGGAACCAAGCACTCTTGTGATAGTGACGTAATCTGAACATCCTGATGGCTTTACTCCCTACCTCTTTCCCTGGCCTGTCCAGATGTCCCTCCTTGCTGCTCTAAATGAGGGTTATTACTCCCATGCTGCCATCAGCCATTGATTGAAGTGTAGCTTTTCGAGCTGGAGGGAGGAGGAACCATCGGAGAGCAATAAAACCGTAGCTCATTGCGTTAAAGCAGTGTAACATCTCACTGAGAACCAGGTGTGAGCTGAATGAACTGAATGATAGGCTCCAGTTAGCACTTTGTGAGCGCTCTGCTTAATCAAATTAAGACAGGAGGCTGGCAGTCAGCATTGCACATTCATCTCCCACAGACACCTCAGAAAATCTCGGATGGAGGCGTGTGTCCAGAGTTACATCCACAAACCCTTCAATCCAAATTCACCTTTCCCCCGTCTTGTTTTTTCAAAGCAGTAAGGTTTCCCTCTGAAGCTGATTAACTGTTGGAGAAAAAAAAATTCTGGATTTTTTGCCTCCAAAATCTCATCTACACTTTTCAAATTACAGGAGTTTTCTTACACAAAAAAGAAGTAGTGTTTCCTGAGTCTTTGGCATCCTTTTCCTTCAGGAAATTCAGTGGGAACTTCAGCATTCACATAGAAATAGATGTGCATCAACGCACAGTAACTGACTTTTTTCCACCCCAAACCACAAAGATGTTATCACTTTTAACCACTTTGGACCGAATTTCAAGTGGTGGTGGTGCTGCTGCTGCTGTGGAAAGAGTGAGACCCCGTTTATATGAAATGAGCTCTGCCATAATTTTAACACAATAGTAACCTGGGAATGCAGGCATCAGTATGAATATTTGGGAGTGAATTTCCTTGTTGGAAGTTGTTACCCAGGATTTTCAGAAGGGAATGGTGCTCTTGCTATGCCAGCAAGACAGGGGAGCCCTTTGGAGCCTGGCAGCCACAGTGGGCAGCGAGAGCTGTGTGGTCCAGCCAAGGAGCCCAGGAACCCTCTGGAGCTCAGCAGCTCCACAGGGCAGTGGGAGTGAGTGGACCCTGGCTCTGCCAAGCTTTTTGGATGTTATGCTTGTAAAGCAGCCATGATGAATTCCAGTTCAGCGTTTCAGTCCTTAAAATTTTATGAATGTAAAGCTTGAAGGAGGGAACCTTTAAACTGGCTGAGCTCTCAGCTGCTTTACCATTATAATCACAAAAGTAGCTATGGCCTAGTTCAAGGCTGTGTAGCCCTCGCTGAAGAGGAGAGCTCCCAAAGTCCAGAGCACTGACTTGAGCCTACTTAATGACTTCAGCTGTTCTGTGTCTTCTGCCTTCCTTGTCTGCATTTGTACTGCAAAATTTCATGTGAGAATCTGCTTCTGTGTGAGAACAAACTTAACTCTGACCCACACACACAAACTCTACAATTTTACTGCTGGAATCAGGTTTCTGTGCTTGCTTGAAATAAGTATGAATATGCTGATATTTTGGGAATATTGCAAAGAAAGGAATTTTAATAAGGGTTTTGGCAAGCTGGAGTTATGCTTCATGGGTGCAGTAAAGACGGCAAAGAGTTTCTGTAGGTCTCTGTATGGCTCAGTTCTGGCCCAGATCATTATTTCAGCACTGCTGCTAGTTCTTGTTTAAAAAAAGGACTTGGTCATCCTTTCCCATCTAATATTTAAATGCAAGTAAGGAAAAAGGGAAAGCAGCACCTCCCCTGTTCTGCTTCTCTGCCATTAGAGATGAATCAGGTGCCTCACGAGCTCTGCAAGTCCCTGGTGGCGGGTGTCAACCCTGGCTCTGTGATAGGTTTACTCATCTGTAAATGCATGATACTGCTGTTACTCACTGATAATAAACCACAGAGAGTGCTAAATCCTTGCCTGGTGCTTTGACTCCTCTGTTCCTCACGTGTTGTCCAGAGGGACTCACCTTTCAGAGGAAAAAATGCCCTGCATGATGGTGATGAGTTTTAAAGTGTCAAGCAATCATTTCCAGATTGCCACAGGAGCAGCATCCTGTGGCAGGGACTAAGTTTTGTATTTTTTGTTTTTACCTGGCAATGTGTATAGTAGCGAGCTGCCCAGGAAGCCAAGTCTCTGCCTAGTGAAAAATAAACTATTATCAGCAGAAATTGTCTGGCTGTTCACGGGTCAGGAGTATGGGAGACAAGAGGTCAGAAATAGTTCATATTTCTTTTGTGCTGGAACTGAGCAGGCACATTCATTGTCCTCTGCCTGAGGCTTCTGGCCACGGGCTGCGGGATTTGTGGCTGGTGCCCCATTGTCACTGGGGCACTAATTGGGTGATCATTTGAGCACTAATTGGGTGATCACTTGCAGCCCTACCAAGCGATGCGAAGCTGCTGAGCAGCCCTGCCAGCGCTGATCCTCGTGTCTGAGCAGCTGCTAGCTGCAAGTACTCATGTCAGGTGGCAGCCAAAACATCTCTCCCTCCCTTTTGAAATGCAGGCTCTGTTTTGTCCTTTGTTTGCCCCCCACCCAGCACAGCATTGTATCTCACACCAGCAGAATCAAGTCATAGGTGGCAAAGAAATAGAGGTGGAGTGTACATCTGCTGTACAACTGGGGTAGGTGTGAATCTAAACATTTTTCTGAACTGAATTCCATTGGTACAGGAGATAATAATGCACCTTCTGTGCCAAAAATGCACAAATTGGGAAATGTGGCGTGCTCTCTTATACAAACACCCCCTTATAGGCAGCAATGTCCAAGCACTCCAGCTCTTGGTAATGAAATCCGATCATCCGGCATCACCTCGGCACCTCAGTACTTGTATTTTACAGCCTCCTTGTCCCTTCAGATGCTCCTGCTCCCGCAGTCATACCTGTGCACGCCACGCCTATCACCCAGGATATTCAGGTCAGTCTGGTAAAACCTCACACATATTTGTGCCTCACAACACACTGTAGCAATTCTCCCAACCCCTGCTCCTTTATCCAGCAGTGCAAGTACACATTCCCAGAGATGGAGCAGCCAAGCCAGCCAGGGCTGCGCTTAGGCCTCTTCACCACTGCTGTGCTCACTGTTTGTAATTCTTGCATGCACAAATTACCTCGAGTGGCAACTTCTGCTAAATAAGTCTTGAGGCAGGAATCTGCTCTAGTTAATTGCAAATGTAGAAGTCTGTGATGTAATTTTTGTCTCTGAGGACAACTCTTACATACAGCTGTACCTGTACTTATCCAAGTGTACACTTTCTCTCTTTGAGTATCAGCATGCTTTTTTTTTCCTCCTCAAAGTCTTGGCCAATGCAAAAGGGAATTTCCTTCTCTGTTTGCTCAGTCTCAGGGTATACCAGTGTACCAAGAGAACTTTGTTCCAAGAAAGGGGAATTTTTTCCAAGGAAATATATCTGGCTTTATATTTTACAAGCTGCCACTGCCCTGGCAGTACAGTTTTAATATCCACCAGCCTTTCTCACTAATATGTCTTAGGGAAACAGAACTTGCTTTACAATTGTATTTTTAAAAAACATTTTGAAGCAAGCCCCTGATACTCACAAATTTCATCCCTGGCACCCACTTCTGATGGCCAGAGATCCATTGCATAGGCACCTGCAGTGACAGCAAAGGTTCCTGTCAGCTCCTAATGCAAAGTGGGAAAAATTCTAGGCCAGATTTTGCTCTGTGGAGCATGCAAGCAGCTTCCATGCACATCCCTGGACATCTGGTTTCTAAATTGCATCCTATCTTGTGCCACCACTCAAACATTTGGCTGGACCCTTTTCAAATAGAGACAATTCAAAACCCACCTGGACTCACTCCAGTGTCACCTGCTCTAGGTCACCCTGAGTTCTCAGGGGGTTGGACTAGATGGTCTCCAGAGGTCCCTTCCAACCCGAACAATTCTGTGAAATCCATGGGAAAATTCCTGGAGGTTTCAGTAAGACTAGGTTAAAGCCTTGAATAAACATTGGGAAAAGCTTGCTGCTTCTGTGAAGGCACATCTCTCGATTCCAGTGGCTGGCTTTGGATTAAGATACTTTTGGAGATAAAAGTGTCAGGATTGAGAACTCTCTACTGGGCTGACTTGGCTGCTTTAAGCTGCAGTTATTAATTTTAAGCAACAGGGTCAGTGTAGGAAGATCTTACAGGAATGTGGTCATCAGGTCTGAATGACACAAGCACAGATCAACCGCTGTTTGAAGTTCTAGGTCTGCACCCTCGGGGTCAGACCACCACCACCATCACCATCGGTCTGGCTGGGCCCTTCTGACGCCACAGTTGTGCTGATTGATGTCAAATGAAATCCAGGTTTCTTTACCTCCAAAGTCCAAGGTGGCTAAACAATAAACAGCTTTCCAGCAGCAAGTGAAACCTCCCCTCTGTTAGGCTGGGAAGACTCTTTGGGAAAATGTTTTAATCTTCTGTGCTAGACTCTTGTAGCATCTTCCAGTTGGCAGGTCAGGGGATTGCTGAGACAGAGGTTGCATTTTAATAGTCATCAAAGGTCTTATTTTCTATGAATTTTCCACTTGAATCCTTTTGGAAAAAATGAAATATTAACAGAGTTTTGCAGGGTCACATAGGAAGGTGGTCACAGAGAATTTGATGGAAGCTGTACATTATTGCTCCCTGACTGCTCTGAGAGGCTCGTGTGACCACGGTCAGCAGCCCTGGAGTGATGCCTTTGCTTGTGATTTCAAAGCATGCATCTTAAGGCTGTGCTACTGGAAATGTTTTATTTTTTCTCTTGCAAGGCAGTATTTTGATAAATCCCACTAAAAAAGGCGCTATTGTCTGCTGTGGTGCTTTAGACACATCAATCACATGTCCTATGCTCCCACTGGTTCCAGTGTTGTGATATGTGGGTAGTTCAGCAGATGCAGAGCAAGAGCAGTGACAAAATGGTTAAAACAATCTTTGAAACCAGACAAAAATGTAAAATACCTTACTGCTTAGTCTTAAATTTAAGTAAGTGTTTAGAAGTGAGTACTGTGGCTGCTAGGAGAAAAAAAAACAAAAATGAAAATAATTAGTAAGATTAGTTATTGAAAAAAAACCCAGCCAAATCGTTAAAATAGAAGGCTAAAAGTTTGAAAGAAATTATGTGCTAGACCTTGGAGTTAAATGGTTCATTTCCTGATCCATTAAAACCTTCCTTCCTCAAGAGTAACTGGCATTTGCAAAGTTCTGCCCTAGAGGGATGTTCAGGTAATAAAGGAGAAAGGATGCAGAGGCAGGTGGAGAAAAGAGTTACAGGAGAATCCTCCAAAGCTGCTTTGCTTGTTTACACATTCAAAAGGTGGTTGCTTACTTTGTGTTCACAACTCTGCACACACTCAGAGAAAATACTGTATCAGAAAATATTTAGACCTGTTAAGAGTTGAGGAATTTGTTAGGCTAAATCTAATAGACAAAGAAATATTTTATTTGGCCCCAGAAGTTAAAAGAGTGTCATGATGGTGTGTTCTGCCTTCAGGCTCTGAAGGGATGCCAACACACAGCCCTTTGCTGAGTCTGAGACTGAGGTTAAATATCTACTTTAAAAACATTTGTTGCTCTTACACAGCCCTTCTCATGTGGCAGCTGATCCCAGAGCATTTAGCTGAGTAGATCATTGCTGTTATTCCAGGGCAAATCCAGGGGTGGGGGCCACGTAGCTAAGGCAGGTCCAAGAATTCGAGGGGCTACAATACACAGGAGCATAAAAGTAGAGCCAGTTCTACTTCACATCCCTTAACCATCACAGACATCTCATTATAAACAAAAACTAGGTCTTTCACCACCAAAAGCATCACTGCTCAGTGAGCCATTCATTATCCCATATTAATGGTGTGGGTTGATCCATACTTCTTCCTTGTCGTGTTCTCTGTAGTGTTGTCTGGATTGTTAATGAAATTTAGGGAGTTCAAGTTGAAGTAAAACCAATGAAGTGTCGTTGTCTAAAAGCAGATAAAACCTGGATGTGAGTTCTTTCGTTAGGCATCAGAAATCAACTTCTGGGCTTAAGCAGCCTCCTTGGATCACAGGGTTCAGTACCAGCAGCTTTTACACTTTGATCACCCTGTTTTCTGTTCAGCTGAAACTCTTGACTCGTGCCAGCATTCCCAAGAGCCCTCCTGGAAGTGTTGGTAGCCGTGGATGGGAACAGGGATGTCCGAATGCTTTCGCAGGGGCCTGGCCCCACAGCCCTCAGCGGGCTTTGGCTCAGATGTGGGACATTCGCACAAACATCCTGCGCCAGTCACCCAGCTCCAAGGAGGGGCTGTTAAACAGATCACACTGAATTTCTCAAGGTTCCTGGGTTCTCCAGTGTGTCAGAAAACAAACCTCGAGGCCTCTTATGTGAGCAATCATTTTGTCTATGGAATGCGAAACATTTCCAATTCGTGAAGGCGAGCTCGGTTGCATATACTGTACAAACACACACAAACACCATGTGGAAATAATAAATGTGTTTATGATGGAGATCTGTGCTTCCTTTATTATTTTAGGATTTTGTCTGGATTTGAAACAATTGTTGAGAGCATTAACTTCAATCTTTCATTACTAACATACTCATAATATTGACTTCACCTACTAAGGCAGCTGTACTTCTTAGCACATTATTTTTCAACATACCAGTTGTTCATACACAAATATGCCATATTTAGGAAGTTTAATGGCCAAACTGACATTAAGTAGTGCTCTTGAATATCCTTCAGTTCTTTTAACCTTTGACTGTTGAATTCAAATTTTGATTCACATAAATTCATATACTGGAATTTAGGAGTGGGGATATTGTCTGGGTTGTAAACATCTTAGTTTCTGAAGCAATGCCTCCAGTTTTTCAGCTTAGGTTCATATGTAGAGTAGCTCCAAAGGTGCATTTGTAAAGTCCTGGTGGTGGCACATCTCCCTTGTGCCTGGTAGGAGTGGGGTTGTACAAGATCCTGAAGCTGAACAGGAGGTGCATTAGCCATGCCCTCAGCTCGTGAAAAGGGGCCCTTTCTGCATGTTCTCCCTGCTTAAACATAAAGAGTTACTGATATATTTACCTAAACATAAAGAGTTACTAATATATTTACCTAAACCTTACTAATACATTTAAGTAAATTTTATTTTCCAGGAAAGTTGCACCACAGTTCTTTCAACTGGATTTTGAAATTTCCTTTCAAAATCCAGTTGAAACGCCTATCCCTAAAATTTAGTGGTGTATGTCAGGTTGACTGTAACATTTCATTTGTTCTGAACTGAACTTTTTTCCTGCCATTTTTTTTTTTTAGTCTCAAAGTTATTACTCTGTATTTCTGTTTCAGATTAACTCATCATAGTTTGTCAGTGAATGAAGAGAATCAGTTTCTTGCCCAGCAACAATAATTGCCTATTCCATAAAATGCTTCAACAACACTGCGAGTGTGGAGACCTTTACGAAACGTCAGGGCTTCTGTGATGAAAAACCTGTGGATTTTTTTGCAGCTAGTGGAGATTTTTCACTAGGGAAGCTGGGAACAATGTGGGCTTTTAGACACAAAATCATCCTTGGTCTGTGCAGAGTGTAACACCCTCCTTCCGTTTCCTTCCCAAACTCACCTGGGTGGCGGGATATGGGAGGAGCAGAGGCATGATCTGGGATTTCCTGCAGGAATATGAGTGAAATAGACGTGGCAGTGGCACCACAAGCTGTTTAAAAAGTACCATGAAGGATGCACGGGAGGCAAAAATCCGATGTACACCTTCTATAATCCTGGAATACTGCATTCACTTAAAACCTCTATCTTTTGTACTTGGAGAGCCTTGAGGACACTCAGTGCTCTTAACTGAGCACTGCTTCCCATCCACACACTGAGCATCCATTACAGAAACTCCATACAAGGGCTGTGGAGAAGGATGAAGCCCATTTTTAGGATGGGTTTATTTTTATCTTTTTTTGGGAAGAGTTTATCATCCCATTTTTTTTTTTATATCTCCCACCAATGAAAGCTCAGAATGACTGAAATAGTACAGTCTGTTGGAGCAAATTCTTCCCCAGGAGACTGATTTTATTTTATTATTACTTAAGAGAGCAGGAATTTATTAAACCTCAAAAAGTGGAGGAATTGGAACTTTCCTGCCAAGGTAGACATATTCCCAAGCTGCTCCAGTCCCTCCTGAGAAGCTCTTTTACTGACTTTCCCGTGTAGGGGAGAGGCACAATTTTGTCCGTACTATCAGCTGACAAATAAAACAACCAAATTCAGACAGGGGGAGGAGAGGGAAAATTTGCTCAAAAATATATTTAAAGACATGAGCTTTCCTGTAGAGAAGTTTGTTTTGGTGAGAAATGGATCTCTTGCTACGGGCTCCAATTTAAACTGGCTGACCTAGAAGGAAGAAAGTGCCTGGGAAAGAATGAAAAGCAAATAAATAAAAAGCAAGAGGCAAATAAAAAAATAGGTTTTCTCTTTCCCACTTTTCAAAACCCTGTGGGTAGGATGGGAGTTTTGTGTCCTACCTCTCAGGGAGCCAACAGGTTTATGTTTGTGCATACCAGGGACACAACAGGAATCTATCACACGATGGAGCGTGTGTTCTTTGTCCCTTGCCAATGCATGCTAATGACAGAAAAGTTAATTAAATCAGGCAGTTGGTGTTTGCCACTGGTTCAGAGAATGGAAGTCTCCAAGGTTTGGTGGCCCTTGAGCAGATGGCAGCTGTCCAGCTGGGTTTCCAGTCTCACTCACAGCTACGGCTCACTCCTCCATTTCCACTTCTTGCTCTCCAGATTCCCATTATCTGTGTGTTCATCCCCCTTCTCCCTCCTCCTCTTTCTTTTCGCCCCTTGCCCACTCCTTCTGTTCTTGATCACTCCAGCTCTGACACTTGTCTCCCACGGTTCCTGCTGAAACAACATTCGGCCGTAGTGGTGCTGATGATGGTTATGAGGAAGGCAGAGCAAGATAAGCCAAGGTGAAGTGAAATATCCCGTCTTTGTAACACACAGGATTGGGAACTCGTTTGGCTGTTAAAACGGGACGGCCTTGACCTTAAAGCAAACCAGAAGTTTCTTCCAGATTTGAAATCCCTCAGAATGAAGGAATTTCCTCTTTCCTCACTGTCTGGATCTTCTGTTTAGTCAAAAAGCCCTTAAGAGGCTGTTCAGTCATGTTGAGATCTCATACATTTTAAAGTTCTGTGTCTGTCAGAGCAGATGGGCACTGGCAATGCTTGGCACTGCAGTCAAGAGCTTGGCAGGCATTGCCACACCTGCACTGGCTTTAAGTTGCCTTTCTTGGGTGTGGTGACACAGGAATTGAGATTCGGGGAGAGGTTCACTGGGAGCTGCAGAGTTTTTTGGCCAAGTACCAGTAACCCACTGATAGAGAGTCACAGTGACACGGCCACCTCTGAACAGGCTGGATCAGGGATGTCTGTCTGATACGCAGTCATGCCTTTGAGCTGCAGGGATCTGCAGAGTTCACAGAGTCAACGGCTGAATAGAAAGGCTGATTAGCATCCTACTCGTTGGGCCACCTCATTTCCATCTGTGCGAAGAGGGAAGAGCTACTGAGGCGGTAACAAACACGCAAATGTGGGGATAACGGTGCAGAGGGGGGAATGGGAGCTCTGTGTTTCTTCAGCGGCTCGCTTTTCAGCCAGGAGGAGGCAGCTGATGCACTGACAGCTTGTAGAAGCTGTGACCTCAGTTCTTTTATTTGATGAGCAGAAGTGAGAAATGATGAGCAGGGAGTGGATGTAACCACGACTGGCTTTGCTGTGACTTCAGGAGGTGCCATAAGGACAGTGGGGATGTTAATCTCCACGGCAGAGGGAACTGGGGGAAGAAGAGGAGCACCCAGACTTGCCTTCCCTCTCTGGGTTCCTGTTACACCAGGCCTGTGAGGTGTCACCTCTCTGAAGGACTGACCTGTGCGCTCAAGCACAGAGAAAATTTTCCCTCCAGCCCCCTTTATTAGGAAATTTTGGTTCTCTCCCCAGTGGATATAACTGTGCCATATAAAAACAGAAACAAAAGGGAGTAGGTATCAATTATTGCTTGAGGTTTCAGTGACCCTTCACCTCCCTACAACTGAGCAGTGGCTAATACATAAAAGTTTGGAAGCTAGGCAACCTTCTAGCAGAATAATAGATGAGCCTATGTTCAGGAACGTGATGCAGGAGCATGTATGTATACTACCTTGTGGCTGAGATGGGAAATAAAATTGCAGCATCTACTCAGCTCCAGAATTTTTTTCATCCACTCTGCAGCCTCAAGCCAGAAAAACCTTTTATCCCTTCCAAAAGTGATGTAAAATAAAAGAGGGGAGATAATATACCACATTCTCAGACTCTTATTAGTACAAATTCTTGAAAATTACCAGAAGAGTGACTAAAAGTCAAGAAAACTTGAAGAGAGTAGTCTTGACAATTATGTGAAAGGAAATTCACATGGTCAGGGAACACTGATTTTAGTGGCACCACCTGATGTCCTGATAGAAGCAGAAGCTTTATCCCAGAAGCTTTATCCCAGGAGTGGCTCCTTTATGCAGGGTGGTGCAGTGGAGGAGAATGAGGGTGCACATGGAAGATTCTGTGCTCCAGCAGATCAGCAGTCTTAGATGTGATGGCAAAATAGTGTTGAGTTCTTGTTATTGAACCTGTTAATTGTTAACAAAGGCTTTTAACTTTTCAGCGACTGCAAAATAATCAAAGCAGGATTTTTGTTTGCTGGGAGGAGGTAAGAGGTTGCTGGACTTCTTAATTAATATTTAGAAGATGTCACGAAAGTAAGGATGGGGCCAAACTGGAGTTTCATCTTCCCTACTCCCAACATAAAGGGTGGTTTTGTTTCAGCATGTCTGCCCAGATTTGAACTTATTTAGAATCCACAGTGCCATTTAAATAATAATAATAATAATAATAACAACAATAATGATTTTTTTACAAAAAAAATCATCCAGGGGCCTCTTTTTGCTTGCTTTTTGGATGTTGTCCAAAATATCAGAGCTCTTGCAAGACCAGACTGCCTCCAAATGAACTTACAATCTTTCCACTGCTGGGGCTGAATATTGGCTCAGCTTTTCATGGGATGCTTATGCTGACAGACCCAAACTTTTATCTCAGACCTGAACCTCTGAATGTCAACCTAATCCTTCTCCAGATAGAAACTGGCATTTTATGGTTTGGGCCCAATTTTGACTTTTTAAAGTCTTGTTTCATTTGCAATGTAGTGATGTCACAGACCTTCACTTAGCAAAGACATGCAGAAACACGTCTTAGCTGCATTAATCTGAAAAGATTTTCAAACAGATCCTTATGTTCAGGTTTTGGTATTTGTATTTTCTGATCTGTGTGCTTGCTGAACCCCCTTGATGAAAAACGGTGCATGAGAATGATAGATAGGAGATGATACCTTCCCTTGTCCTTGGCTGGAGGTAATAAGGGAGCCCGCAAGACCTTTGCTGTGATTTCACTCTAAACACCAGCAATTAATTTTTGGTTTGTGTGTGGATGTGTCTTTCTCTGCCCTTCCCCCATTACTCCCCTTCCTTCCAGTTCTGCAAAAGGAAGCATCACGATGAGCCTCTCTGCAGAGGCTGTTCGGACTTGCCCAAAACGTCTGTGCTGGCTCACACACCCCTGCCCACGCAGCCTCTGGGGCATCAGCACCCCTCCAGCTGTGCCCTGACCCCATCCTTCTGCTCTTTGCTGAGCTCCCCATCCAGGATCCCCAATCCCACAGGCAGGATGGAGGTTGGGAAGCCACAGCCCAGGATCTAATCCCAGCTCTTGGCTGTGGGGATGCAACAAATTCACTGTCAGCGTAAGCATCCTTTGCCCACGAGGTGGATATTTACGTCTCTACAGGACCTAGCACAAAAGAAGCAAAATTTGTGTTATTAAAGTATGAATGTAGTGGCTTTATATGGAGAAAACTGCCTTCTGATGGTGGTTGGCTAGGGAGTTTATAGCCCATGACCAGAAGCACCTTTTCTTACGGACATGATGCCTCCCAGATAATTAATATCATTTTCAAAAGTCGCCTTTATTTGTGGTACATGTTCCTAAAACTCCTGACCGAGACCCTATAATTCCAGGAATTAGTCCAGACATGCAGTAAGATTTAGTGCTTCTGTTATTGATTTATGGACAAAAAGTCCTGTCACTGGCAGTCTTTGGGAGAAGCTGTTTGGATGTGTACACAGTCACTCACTCAGTGTTGCTATGCTCTCTCATTAATAGTTTGTGGGTGGTGTTTTGTTATACGCAACATTTCTTTTTCTAGATCTGGGAGTGCTGGACATTGGACTGGTTTTGCTGGTAAAATCAGACATAGCTGTGGTATTAGGAATTATTCTAGACACAGTTAAGTCTTGTTGTAGCTGTACTTGCTGCAATGCACAGCTGGGACTGCAGCACACCACAGAGGGCGAACAAAAACGGCCTTTCCTTGAAATGAGTGTGGAGAGAGACTCCCATAGGAAATGTTTTTGTTTTGTTTTTTGAAATCTGTGTGTGGCATAGGAAAGGAATGGGTGGAAGAATGATAACAAGAGAGAGCATGTCTGTGAGAGAGATAAGATTGAAAAGAACTGGTAAGCAAAATGCTCGAAGTTGAGCCCATGTTTGCAAAATCGTGCAGCCTTTAGAAAAGCTGATGCTCGTTTGGTTGTGTAACTGGTACTGAGGTCCTGGAAAATCCAGCCCTCCAAATTAGCAAGATAAGAAATTGTGTTTAAAAACCCTTTAATAAGGATTCTCCTTTCTCTGTGTTAGTAGCCATGAGAACAAAGACAGCCTTGCTGGGCACAGATTTTGGGGGGATTTGTTTCCTTTTTATAAAGAAACAAATTCGGACTCTGTTTTTTTCCCAGTGATTTATACATGAGCCCCATCTCGCGTGTTCCCTCCAAAACATCTCACTGGCTCTGGCAGCAAAAGGGATTCAGATGTTCTGCCTGCAGAGAGCTTCTTTTGCTTTAAATCCCAGAATGGGTGACAGTGATTGATTGAATGGTTTTTGAAGTACAATATGTGCATATACATTTTTAAAATGTTTTTTATACGTGTGCATTAAATATATATATGTGTGCTTTAAGATTGACTATGCATCCGCCCTTGGGCTCTGCTTTCTATGATTAACCTGATTAGCATTGCAATGATAAATACCTGGTAAACGTCTGCCTTTGATCTAACCCGCCTGTCACTCAATAGTCTTTTAAACTCCAGGTTTCCTCTCTCTTTCTTGACATTTGTCATTGTCCTCCCTCTGAATGCCTTCCTTGCAGTTCTCAAAAGCTGGCCCAAAAAGCACTAGGAGGGGAGATCGGAGTATCAAGTACCACGCTCCAGGCTCAGAGGCAGCTGCCATGTTCTAAAAGATCTCTTTATTCTTTGCAGCCACGGCTCTGCCCGAATAACAAATATTCACTTCCCAACCCCTTTATCTTCCGTGGAAAAAAAATATCCCCCAGAATAACAATAAGTTCTTCCCTCTTTCCAGCCTAGCCCAGTGAACATTAATACACCTTGTAATTGCTTGTCTCTATCGGTTTTAGTCCTTTGCCCTTTTTTGCTCCTTCTTTTTGTACTCCAGCTTCATCATTGATCCTATTCACTCTATTCCCAGCGCTGAAATCCAAGTCCCAGATGCCAGCGAGGAATACTCAGCCATTCATGACAAATTGAATGGCTCGATTTAAAGGGGAAGATAGCGCCTCATCTACTGTTACTATTCACCGCAGAAATCTCCACCGCCCGTTCACGGGAGACAGCAGCGCGTCCCGGGCTCAGAGACAGACTGCGCCCATCATCTCTGCCTTGAAAGGACTCGAAGGAGCGCTGCACATGACGGGGGAGTCACCTTTCTGCCTTTGAAGGCTTTTATGCATTCACATCAAGACAATGGTCAACACTACTAAGAGCCCAGGAATGCTGTTCCGTTCACCCCCGCCCTGGCACGGTCCCAACCCCGCCTGCAGGAACATGCCAAAAAAATAAGTCAAGGAGGCTGAAATAAGGCCAGATCCTCGGCTGGTAGGAATGTGCTGTCAGCAGAAACGCTTCTGCTATGGGATCAATGAGGATTCAGGGGAAAAAAAACCCCAAACTTCGGTATTTTAGCGAATGCTGCACCCAAGGATGGCCTTGTCAGATGTAAGTACGCATCCCACCGGCTTCCAGGCAGCTCCTGATGGATGGACTCTTCCTTTGGAGTCTGGGCTCCAGAAAGAAGCCACACAGGGAATAAGAGCTGCCAGTGGTGCATCATTTCCACCCGTGGTGCCAAAGTGTCCTCAGCTGGTCAAAATTATTTGTCAGCAGTTGCTATGGTCAGAAAATTGAGCTGTCAGCTGAACGTGGACATTCACAGGGAAGAGCCTGTGCTCCTTTGTGCTCCTTGAATGCCTTTTTTTTTTTTTTTTAATTTTCAAGAGGTAACTGAAAATTACCAAAATTTTCTCAGGAAACTGAAAAAAAATCTATTTATTGGTAAATTTTGCCCACAGGGATCTAATTTTGGCTTTTCTCCACTGAAAATAGTCTTCTCGCAGAATTTAACTGTATACTGTTCAGTCAACATGATTCCATTTTTTTCTTGTTAAAGTCCAGGTTTGGTTTTTTTTCCCATATATCATTTGTGCAGCTGCATAACCCAAAGAATTATAATACAGAATTTGGTTTTGGTTTTCTTTTTTCCCTGTAAACTTCATTAGCCATGGCATAGAGGACCATAAATCCCCGTTTCCACACACATTGTCAGCAATGTGACTGCTGCATTACCAGAAAGTGGGCACAGAGTGGAGATAAAATTATATTGGTTACAAATGGCAGTGCAGCACACTGATTTCCTGAGCTGCAAGCAGTTGCAAGAACCATTCCGGTCTGATGTGTTTTGTGGTGGTATTGTTCCCACTGGAGAAGGTTATGTCTTGGTGGGGTGAATTCCAGCCTTTCTCCAGAACCAGCTGTTTACAGCAATCCAGCTCACAGATGTTTTGTTCTGCTGAGGAATATTAGGGAGAATGGAAATCAGTTCCAGATCATATCCTTGTTTTCCAGGTGATAATGTCTCTCCAGGTCTTCTGATGGATTTTTTT
>VZTH01007854.1:0-30053 GCA_013397815.1 Aleadryas rufinucha | reverse complement strand
CCGCACCATGCGCTGCCTGGCCCGCCTGAGCTCCAAGGCGCTGCTGGTGCTGTGCTCGCTGCTGGCGCTGCTCTCGCTGCTGCTCTGGAGCCGCTGCTCCGAGCGCCCCCCGATCCCGCCCAGCCCCCCGGAGCGGCGCGGGAACGCCGCCGGAGCTCCGGACGGCGACGAGGCCTCGCCTCAGGATCGGCCCAAAGCTCCGGGAGTTCCGGGAAACGCCGGGAAGGGCGCATTGAGGTACGAGGAGATCGACTGCGTCATCAACGAGGAGCACACGGTCAAGGGGCGCCGCGAGGGCTCCGAGGTCTTCCTGCCCTTCAGCTGGGTGGAGAAATACTTCCAGGTGTACGGCCGGATCTCCCAGTCCGACGGGAATGAGCGCTTCGAGTTCTCCCACAGCTACTCCAAGGTTTACGCGCAGCGCGCTCCGTACCGGCCCGACGGCGTCTTCATGTCCTTCGAGGGCTACAACGTCGAGGTGCGCGACAGGGTCAAGTGCATCAGCGGCGTGGAAGGTGGGTGAGCAGGGAATTCCCAGTTTTTAGGATTGGGATGATGCTGAAAATCTGATGGAAGAGCTCCTTAAAATGTGCTGGAAGTGGAAAGTGCCCTGGGTGCGTTGGTGGGAATGTGGGAATGGGATGGCGGCGTTGAGGTCCGCGACAGGGTCAGGCGCATCAGCGCTGTGGAAGGTGGGTTGGGATTGGGAAATCCCAGTTTTTGGGATTGGGGTGATCCTGAAAATCTGCTGGAGGTGCTCCTTGAAATGTGCTGGAAGTGGAAAATTACCTGGGTGTGGTGGGAACGTGGGAATGTGGGAATGGGATGGCAGCATCAAGGTCCACGACAGGGTCAAGCGCATCAGCGGCGTAGAAGGCGGGATTTTTCTGGGAACCAGAGGATTCCCAGAAATTTTTGAGATATGGATGATCCTTAAAATGTAGTGGAAGTGCTCCTCAGAATGTGCTGGAAGTGGAAAGTGACCTGGATGTGCTGGTGGGAATGTGGGAATGGGATTTCACAGTGACAGCTCCGGCCTTAGGATCATCAAGGATCAGTGGGACAGGCTTGGAGGGACACAGGGAATGGCTCCCACTGCCAGAGGGCCGGGATGGATGGGATATTGGGAAGGAATTCCCAGAGAAGCCGTGGTTGCCCCTGGATCCCTGGAAGTGTCCAGTCCCACCCTGGGATAGTGGGATGTGTTCCCATGGAATGGGATGAGTGTAAATTCCCTTCCCAAACCATTCCATGATGGAAACCGCTCCCATTCCATGTTCCCTTTTTCTCCTTCTCTCCGGTGACCTGGAAAATTCCATCCTGGCAGGGTTTGGGAATCTCAAGTGAAGCTTTAACAGCAAATTCCCATCTTTTTTCCCATCTTTCATTCCCGATGAATTCCCCTTTCAATGGGAATGCTGAGCCTTAAGGAGCTTCCAGGAGCTCCCAAAATCCGGAGCATTTCAGTCTTTCCTGGGATGGTTTTTTTCATCGGCAGCAGGAAAAGATCCCATCGGGAATATGGATTAGCACCAAAAGAAGTGGGAAAATTTCAATTTAATTGGAATAATATTCCCATTCCTGTCATTCCCAGTTTGTGCAATAAATCCCTGACATTCCCGAGGGAGAAATGCTGCAAATCCTGCTTGGATCTTTTCCCCTTCCAGGATTAAACATCCTGAAATTCCTGCAGGAAGGAGCTGGGGATCCATTCCCACTTTGGATTTGTAGTTGGACATTGGGAATTTGCTCCAAGGAAAATCCAGGATTTGAGGAGAAGCCCGGATCGAGCCGTATTTTAAATATCCTGAGGAATTTTGGAACGGGGGCTTCTCCAGTTCATTCCCAGGCATTCCAGGGAGGGTTTTCCATGCAAATCCCGGGAGCTGGGAACGGGCAGGTGGAGCTCAGCAGGGTTTTCCGCAGCTGCATCCCGAGGATTCCACGGAGGGTGGAATTACGGCTCACACTGAACCCCTTGGTTGGGATTTCCTGTGCAATCCAATAAACCGGGACATGGATTTGAGCTCTTCCCGTTTGGAATCCTCTGGGATGCTCCAGGGGATTCCTTTAGACCTGGAATCATCCAAACCTGAAATTAGGGAGAGATTTGGGGTCTCCTGGGAGATTTTTGTGATTTTTCCCAGGGGAAGCTCGATCCCAGGAATGGCTGGGCTGGAGCAGCTCTGCCTGGAAGAATCGGGGCAGATCCTGCTTGGAAAGGCTGGGAATTCTCCCAGGGGAGCCAGGAAAAACGGGAGAGATTTGTGGATCTTTCAGCATCAAATAATTCTTGGAAAAATCTCCTCGGAACAGATGGACTCAATTTGCAGGGATTTATGGGATGTAAAGGGACTGGGGGGGATGGAAGAGCCTTGGGATTATCCAGTCCCTGGAGTGGGGGAAAATCTGGTCAGGGCTTGTTAAGAAAAGTGGGATGCTCCAGGAACGGTGGAATGGGAATGGAGCCAGGCTGCAAATAAATGTTCACCTGGAGAAGGGAAGGATCCAGGGAATCCTTGGAGCCCCTTCCAGGGCCTAAAGGGGCTCCAAGAGAGCTGGAGAGGGGCTGGGGATAAGGGATGGAGGGACAGGACACTGGGAATGGCTTCTGACGGGGAAAGGGGAGATTTGGGTGGGATGTTGGGAAGGAATTCCTGGCTGGGAGGGTGGGGAGGGGCTGGGATGGAATTCCCAGAGAAGCTGTGGCTGCCCCTGGATCCCTGGAACATCCAAGGCCAGGTTGGATCCACCCGGAATAGTGGGAGGTGTCCCTGCCCTTGGAAGGGCTGGAATGGGACGGGATTTAAGTTCCCTTCTGCCCAACCCATTCCATGATTCCATAAACGTTGGGAAGACCACGGCAGGAATTCCTCTGCCACCCAAAACCACAGAATTCCGGATTTCGGTGGGAAAGGAATTCCCACTCCGTTCCTTCCTCGCCCAGGACTTCCCTCTAACGGCGCCGCCTCAAAACCTCATTTACAGAGCTACCGGAGCGTCGGGGCCCGGAGGAGGAATTTTTAACCTCATTCCAATGAGTTTTCCATGTTTTTTCCGGGCAGGAGTCCCTCTCTCCACACAGTGGGGCCCTCAGGGCTACTTCTACCCCATCCAGATTGCGCAGTACGGCCTCAGCCACTACAGCAAGAACCTGACGGAGCGGCCGCCCCACGTGGAGGTGTACGAGACAGCCCCGGACGGGATCGGGAACGGGAATGGGAATGGGAACGGGAACGGGGACTGGACGGTGCCCAAGGGCTGCTCCCTCACCACCGTGTGGGATAAATCCCGGCTCAGCGGAGTGAAGCAGTTCTCCTGCCCAGGTGGGTGTTTGGAATTCTGGTGGAGCAGGGGAGTTTGGAGTTCTTGGGGTGCTGGGGTTTTGTTTGGCCTTCGTTCCCGGTCCTTTGCATTCCCGGTCCTTTGCATTCCTGGTCCTTTGTTCCCAGTCCTTTTCATTCCCAATCCTTCATTCCTCATCCTTCCTTTCTATTCCTTTTCCTTCCCTGTCCTTCATTTCCCTCCCTTTCCTTCCCCATCCTTCTTTTTCCCACCCTTCATTCCCACCCTTTATTCCCAATCCTTTTACTTCCCCACCTTTCCCCCCCACATCCTTTTCATTCCTCATTTCCTGGAACACTTGGGTTTGGAAGGAACCTCTGGAAATCATCTCATCCAACCCCTCGACTTCCATCCCTTTGGATTTTTCCTCCTATTTTCTCCCCATCCCTGCTTTTCCAGCACTCTTGTAATCCAAAAAAAGCCTGGATACGCTCGGGGAGGGGGATGAGGAATCACATTCCCGGAGCCTTTCAGCTCCTGGCTCGAAATAGAAGCTGGAAAAAGACCTGGAAGCAGCTGTGGAGCCTGGGAAATGGCCGGGAATGTGCGAAGGGCTGTTCCCAGCCTGGAGCAGCCCCTGGGATTTCTGGAATATTTCTCCCATTTCCCTGGGATCCAGCTGCTTTTGGAAAATTCAGGATTTTAATTCCAGTTGAGCCCTGGCGGAACCACAGAATATCCTGAGCTGGGAGGGATCCGCAGGGATGGGGTCATCCCAAAATCCCGCCCTGGGCCTGGGCGTTGTCTGAAGGCTCCCGGAGCTCCAGAAGCTTTGGGAATGTGCCCATTCCCTGGGGAGCTGTTCCGGTGTCCAACACCCTCTGGGAAAAGAACCTTTCCCTAAAATCCAAGCAAAATCCTCATCCTAAGGAAAGTCCAGGATGGATCCGGAGGTGCTCCCAGGAATTGTTTTGGTGCCCTCTCCCCGATTCCCCCGGTTCTGTCGGGAATTCAGCAGGAAAATCCATTCCTTCATCCTGAAGTTCCCTTTGTGCCAGGCCAGGCTCGTTAATGATCCTGATGGATTTTCCCTCCATCGATATCCCTGGAATTAATGAGTCCATTACTTCCAAGGACAATGAAGTCATTTTCCATTGGCACCTCAGGCCTGGAGCTCTAGGGAAAAGGTTTTCCAACACTTTTGTAGGGAATCCAGGGAAAGGAGAGGAGGAAGGACCTGGTCTGTATTCCCTGATGGCTCAGGAATCCATGGAATCCGGAGGCCAGAATGTGCATCCACCCCCCTGAGCTGGTCCTGAATCATGGATTTATGGAAAGGCAGAGCAGCCTTTAGTTCCTTCCTTCCCAAAATTCCCTCTTCCTTCTCCATTCCAATTCCCTCCCTTATCGTTTATTCCAAGGAATCATAAAATTCCCTTGAGAGGAACTGGGAGGGGGGAATTAATCAGGATTTTTTTTCCAGAGGAGCAAAATGTTGCATTCCCAAAGTTCCTTCTCCTGGGGCAGATGCTGAGTTCCAAACTCAAAGCTTTTCCTTGAAAATCTTGGAAACATCACATTCCATCAAAATAATTGGGAGCGGACAATAGGAGACGTTTTAAAATTCCATGGATTAACTGGGAGGTGGGAAAAGCTTCTGCCGTGCGGGAAAAGCTGCCTGTGATGTGATGATTCCATGGAAAAACAGGGCTGGGGAATTTCCCACACCACAAAGGAAAAATAGGGAAACAATTCCCTTTTCCAGGAGAATTTTATCCCTTAATTCAATGTGACTGCCTCTAAGTGTGCAGCATCCTCTGGGAATTCGGGATTCGCTCTCATCCTTCCAAATCAATCATCCCTTTGATCCCCAGCTCGAGGTTTTTTGGGAGAAGTGGATTTTATATTTGAAAATCCAGAGATCCCTGGATTTTATCCCTTGGAAGTTTTATCCCGGGAATTTGATTTAATTCAGAGTTTAAATTTAAGCTGAGCTTTGCCAAGGCAGAGCCTAAGGAATAATTTAACACATTCTTCTTTCTTCCTGGCTTTTCCCATGAAACTAACCAGGATTGGGAAAGGAAAAAACCGTGGAAATATTAATCCCAGCGGAATCCTAAATACCTGCTCCTGGCATTCCTGGTTTTTTTTTCCTTGGCTGAAAGCAGAGCTTTGTTCGGGAATGTGACAGCTCCGGCGGTGCTGGGTTTGTGGTGTCCTTCTGCCAAGGAAAATGGGCTGGCATTCCTGGAAGGGCGGTTGTTGCTTTCTGGTTTGGGTTGCAGAAGGGCAAAATCGTGCAGCATCCGAATTCCTGCCGTGCTCCATCCCGAGGGAAAGATCCTGGATTAAGTAGGAAATATCCCTGCCCATGGGAGGGGTGGGATGAGGCGGGATTTAGGGATTCTTCCAACCCAGCCCATCCTAGGAAAGGTCCTGCGATGGTGGCCTGTCCCCATCCCCACACCCTGCCAAATCCATGGCTCTCATCCATCCAGAAACATCCCATAAAACCACGGATGGAGCCTGTTCATGGAAAATGCAGGGAGTTGCTCCTGCATTTTCCTGGCTGCTTAATTGAATCCGGTGAAACAGCCCAGAAACCCTGAATTATTGAAGGGCTGCCCTAAAAGCTTTGGAATCTCTCCTGGGAGCACAGGGATTGCCTCTGGAAGCCGCTCCAGAGCTTTGGAAGCGGGAATATTTCGATGCTGAACGAGGCTTTTTGGGGTCGGTTTTCCAGAATCGTCCGAGGGCGTCTCCCTGGAGCTCAACAACGGGCGGGATTTCATCATCTCCTTCGACCTGAAGTTCCTGACCAACGGCAGCGTGTCCGTGGTGCTGGAGACCACGGAGAGGAACCAGCTCTTCACCGTGCACTACGTGTCCAACACGCAGCTCATCGCCCTCCGGGACCGCGACATCTTCTACGGCATCGGCGCCCGCACCGCCTGGAGCACCCTCACCCGGGATCTGCTCACGGATCTGCGCAAGGGCGTCGGGCTCTCCAACACCAAGGCGGTGAAGCAAACCAAGATCATGCCCAAGCGGGTGCTGCGCTTGGTGGCCAAAGGCCGCGGCTTCCTGGACAACGTCACCGTCTCGGCCACGGCGCACATGGCCGCCTTCTTCGCCGCCAGCCGCTGGCTGCTGCGCAACCAGGACGAGCGCGGCGGCTGGCCCATCATGGTCACCAGGAAGTTGGGAGAAGGCTTCAAATCCTTGGATCCGGGCTGGTACTCGGCCATGGCGCAGGGCCAGGCCATGTCCACGCTGGTCAGGGCCTACCTGCTGACCAAGGAGCCGGCGTTCCTGGGCGCGGCGCTGAGGGCCACGGCGCCCTACAAGCTGCCGGCGGAGCAGCGCGGGGTCAAGGCCGTGTTCATGAACCGCCACGACTGGTACGAGGAGTACCCGACCTCGCCCAGCTCCTTCGTGCTCAACGGGTTCATGTATTCCCTGATCGGCCTCTACGACCTCAAGGAGACGGCCGGGGAGAAGCTGGGCAAGGAGGCGCGGCTGCTCTACGAGCGCGGCATGGAGTCACTGAAGGCCATGCTGCCGCTCTACGACACCGGCTCGGGCACCATCTACGACCTGCGGCACTTCATGCTGGGCACGGCGCCCAACCTGGCGCGCTGGGACTACCACACCACGCACATCAACCAGCTGCAGCTGCTCAGCACCATCGACGACGCGCCCATCTTCAAGGAGTTCGTCAAGCGCTGGAAGAGTTACCTGCGCGGGGGGCGGGCCAAGCACAACTGAGCTCTTCCCGATCCCGCGCTTCGGACGCGGCGTTCCCGAGAAGCGATCCTTGAAACTGAAGTCGCGGCGGCGTGGCGCGGGAAGGTTCGGGATCGGGGCCGCTCCCACGTTCCGCGCTCGGAGGTCGAGGCTGGGTTTTGTTGGGATTGAGTTTTCCTTTGGCGAGGAAAACGTTCGCTGAAGCCATAGAAGTCTTGGAAGTGCGGTCCTGGCCTGGAGAGTTCATCCAGGGCCTCTTAAGCCGGGATGATGTGTCCATGTAGGAGCGGCTCCCGTGGGATGAGCGCCGTCCATGGGAATCGCTCGGAGCCTGGGAGCGCAAAGTGTGGCTTTAAAGGGGGGGGGTTTTCATAGGGATTCTCTTTCTTGGGATGAAAAATCCACATTTGGAATTTTTTGCCCGTTCTCTGCCTGGAGATCCTGGAGCTGGAGGGTTTCTTCATGGAAAACACGTGCCCGGCGTCATGGAAGCACAACTGGGAGCCTGGAGCACAACACCCCCAGGTCACCAGCACCGGTGTCCCCTCGGAGCTGGGATCCCTTATCCCGGTCACCGGTGTCCCCTCAGAGCTGGGATCCCTTATCCCGGTCACCGGTGTCCCCTCAGAGCTGGGGTCCCTTATCCCGGTCACCGGTGTCCCCTCAGAGCTGGGATCCCTTATCCCCGTCACCGGTGTCCCCTTGGAGCTGGGATCCCTTATCCCAGTCACTGGAGTCCCCTCGGAGCTGGGATCCCTTAGCCTTGAACTCCATGTTTTCTATTGGATTTTGTAATTCCATCTGGGAGTTCCTCTGAGCTTTGGGGACATTGATCAGGAATTGCTGAGCGGGACACGAAGCTCATCCGGTGTCCCTCAGGAAATTCAGGAATTCAGGAAGCTTTTCCTGGGGGGATTTGAATTTTTCTCCTGCTCCAGCCCATCCAGCATTTTAAAAATTCAATCCCAGAGGGCTTTGCAGCTCTCCCTGTGCTGGAATTCCCAGAGAAGCTGTGGCTGCCCCTGGATCCCTGGAATGTCCAAGGCCAGGCTGGACGGGGCTTGGAGCACCCTGGGATAGTGGAAGGTGTCCCTGCCCATGGAATGGGATGAGCTTTAAGGTCCTTCCCACCCAACCGTTCCATGATTCCATGATCCCACCTGCTGCCTGACCCCGAACTCGGGGATGGACTCGGGGATTCCCACAGCTCCCATTCCATGTCGGGGGTGGCAGAGCTCATCCCAGTCCCAAAATCCCGGGCACAAGGACAACACCCGTCTCCATCTTTTTATTGCTTTTATTTTTTGAGGCTTTTCCTTAATTTCTCACTGATCTCGGAGCGATTTTTCCTGACTTTAATCCGCGCGCTCCGATCGGATCCATCCATCCAGGCGCGGGTGGCGGAGGAGAAATTCCAATACCAAAGGTAGCAGAAAGGAATTTTTTCCATGCCTGTGGAAACCAACGCGTGCGCACACAAACCCACCCCAAACCCAGGCCTTCCCACCCAACCGCCGCTCCTTCCCAAAAATCCGCTCCGCCCTCCCCCCGTGTGCTCCCTCCGTCATTTTCCCAGTTGGAAAACCTGGAGAGGCTCCTTGGCTGCTGCTCCAGGGTGGTTTTGGTGCCTTACAGAGGCCGCAATTCCTCTGGGTTGGTTTTTTTGGGAATTGATGCCAAGAGTGTGGCCGATTTTCCCGCTCCGGGAGCTGGAAGCGCTCGGAAGCGTGGGATGGGCATTCCAAGAGTGTCACTGCTGTCCCACCCCCTGTCCTTCCATCACCTTCTGTCGGCCTTAGCACAGCTGGAGCTTCCAGGAATCCCCACTGGAGGCTGCAAATCCATGGAGAATCCATGAGGAATTCTCCTGATATTCCTTAAATTCAGTTGTGCGTTGGAAGAGGATCCTTGGCCATGGAGCCAACGCCACCAGTGCCCAAAACTTCTTGGAATTCATTCCAGTTTGGGATCTTTTTGCTCATTTTCCATCCTCAAACTCCCAAAGATCTTTGGGACCAAGATCAGCTTCGATCCTGGATTTTCACCTGGAGATCCATTGGCTCTTCCCATGGGATCCCCTCTCCATGGCTCCCCCACCCCAACAACACAAGCACAACCCTCCCCCGGGCCGGACATTCCCTGGAAACCGCTCATTCCCGTTCTCCTCCTCACCGGGCGTCGCTTGGCTGGGATTTGGCGGGATTTTCCCGAGGATCCCGATGGAAAATATGCAATAATTTGTTTACAGGATGCTCTGGGCAGGGTGATCCTTTGGGAAGCTGCCGAGCCTTTGGAATTTAAGCACAATGTGCACAGGATAGTTTTGTATTCCGCCCCTCCGGAATTTTTTTGGTGGGAAAAGGTTCTACTACGTTTCTATGGGACGTTGGGAATGGGGGCGACCTTGGAAAGCTTTCTAAGACTGGGAAATAAATTTTTTTATCTTAAGGAAAACTTTAGGGTGTCTCCCTCATTCTGGGATTTTCCAAGTATTCAGTTTTCCAGATATATTCCAAATGTATTTTCCCACGGTGGCTTTGAGGCGTCGCATTTTTAAGGAGGTTTTTCTTCTGGAAAAGTGGGAAAATGTGGATTTTTTTCCTGCTAATTAAGGGTTTGCTGATGGAGGGAAGGAGCGCAAGTGGTAAATTCCCGGTGGGAATGATTCCTGTTAAATCCAGGGGGTTCGGAGGTTTTTTGGGATTTGTTAAATAAGGATTTTAACGGAGTGGTCACTAAAAATATCCCAATGTTGGGAATGGGGAAATGCAGCTCCGGGGAGATCCCAGAGCCCCTTCCAGGGCCTAAAGGGGCTCCAGGAGAGATGGAGAGGGACTGGGGACAAGGGATGGAGGGACAGGACACAGGGAATGGCTTCATAGTGGAAAAGTGGAGATTTAGATGGATATTGGGAAGGAATTCCTGGCTGGGAGGGTGGGGAGGGGCTGGGCTGGAATTCCCGAAGAAGCTGTGGCTGCCCCTGGATCCCTGGAATGTCCAAAGCCAGGTTGGAGCAGCCTGGGACAGTGGGAGGTGTCCCTGCCCATTCCCACCCAAATTATTCTGGGATTCTCCCAAGTGATTCCCATTCCTCAACAGACTGGGATTGAAAATAGCCTTGGAGCATCCCTGAGGGTGGGAATAGAATTCCAGAGCCCTGGGAAGCCGTGTCCATGGGAAAGCCGTGTCCCAGTGCCGGCAGGAGAGGGTTAATTCCCAGGAACGGCGACTTTCCCGTGGGATTTAAGTGCGGGGGGGGGGATGGTGCTGGGAATCCTCCAGCCCTGCCCCGCTCCTTCTCCCAATTCCTTAATAATTCAGGAGCTGAGCCCACTCATCCCTCTCCATCCCTCTGGAATCTCCCACTCTCCGAACTTTGGGAAACCTCTTCCCAGGGGCTGCAGGAAAAGCAGCGGATTTTTGGGAAGCAGAACGGGAAACGCGCCCATTGCCTGGTGGGCTGGGAGTGATTCCCATCCAGCTGGGAATAATCTGGGAATGAGCATCCGTGCGAGGGCTGGAATTCCCAGGCTCCTCTTCAAGAGGCCCGGGAGTTTTCCAGAGGCGCTGGGAGCGGGAGATGCCCGGGGAGGCCCGGGAATGGATATTTTTTCCTGCCTTTTTTCCACTTCCTCGCCGCCTGGATCAGCTCCCGGCCGCGTTTGGCCGCGGTTATTTCCGGGTTTATTTGGGAGCCTTTTTTCCTGGGACGAGCCAGGATTCGCTCGCTCCCAAAAATCTGAGGAATTGCCGGCTTGTGCGATCATCCCTGTGGGTGCCGGCAGCTTCCCGGCGCTTCCTGCCGGGATCGTGCCTTTGGAAAAGCCGCCCCCGCCCCGCCGGGCCATGCGGGCCGTGTTTGTACACAGATGAGTAATCCCGGGATTCGGAGCCAGCGCTGGAAAACGCCGCATCCAACGGTGGCTCCCGCGGTAAGTCCCGGCTCTTTTCCCCCTCCCTCATTCCCATTTTCCCGCTGATCCCGAGGGTGGGCGCGGCGGCGGCTCGTGGGGAGGCCGGGAACGCGGGACACGCGCGTGGAAAAGGTGCCGGGAGCGCTGGAGCACCGGGAGCGTTCCCGGCCCTCCCACGGCTCCGGCGGCTCGCGGAGCGCGGGGGGGCTCGCGGAATTCCAGGGAAGTTTCGCTCGGCGGAGTTTCAGGAGCGGGATGGGGCGCTGGGATCCCCCGATCCCGCGGGAAGGACGGGTGGGAGCGGCGGCGCTGGCCGATCTCTGGGATGGGATGGGAAAGCTGCGGCTCCAGGCGGATCCCGGCGAATTCCAGCGGCTCCCGCGGCAACAACAACTCCCACAAAGCCTCCGTTGTCCCGCCGGGAATGATCCTGGCACGGCCCGTGCTGCTCCCGGCCGCTCCCGGGAGTTTTCCAGCGCAGCTCCCGCTCTCCTGGCGCCGCTGGAAAGGCGTTAAGGGCTGACGATGAACTCGGGAATATTCCCTGCCCATGGAATGGCACCGCTGGAGCTGGCACGGAGGGGTGCGCCAGGGTGTGCCAGGAGGTGCCAGGGAGAGCCGTGCCAGGGGGAGGGATTTTCCATAGGGAGGGATGTGCCAGGGTGTGCCAGGAGGTGCCAAGGGGAGGGATTTTCCATGGGGAAGGGTGTGCTATGGGGAAGGATATTCCATGGGGAAGCATGTTCCATGGGGAAGGATGTGCCAGGGGGAGCTGTGCCATGGGCAGAGGGCGGTGACAGTGTGACAGGGCCAGGTCCGGGCTCCTGGCATGGGGAGGGTGGCAGTGGTGCCGGGCGGGGACATTGGTGTGAGGTGGGGACATTGGGGCCAGGTCGGGGACATTCCCCAGGGGACCCGGAATGAACCGAGAGCTCCCGGGCTGGAGCTGCGGCTGCGGGGCCGGGACAACCCCGAGAGGGTTCGGATGGGGCCGGGGGGTGCCAGGAGGGGGAGGGAGGGGAGGAGGAGGAGGGGAAGGAGGAAGAGGATGAGGAGATTAAGGAGAAGAAGGAGAAGGAAGAGGAAGAGGAGAAGGTGATTAAGGAGAAGAAGGAAGAGAAGAAGGGGAAGAAGGAAGAGGAGAAGGAGATTGAGGAGAAGGAGGAGGAGGAGGAAGAAGAGGAGCTGTTGCAGCCACCTGGGTGCACCCGCAGCGTTCAAACCCCGCTGCCGGCAGAGGTGACTCACAGAGGTCACAGCCCCACCATGTCCCCATCCCAATCCCAATGTCAATCCCATTCCCAGCTGGGAAGAGCCCGAGGAGGAGGCAGAGGAGGAGGAGGAAGCGGTCCCACAGGGTGTGCCCAGCCTGGCCCTGCAGGGAGTGCCCGGCCCGGCCCCGGCGCTGCCCGCGGCCCCTGTGACTCATTTCTCTCCTAAAACACAAATTCCTCACTCAGGCCGGGCCCGGAGCCTCCTCCTGCTTCCTGGAGAGAGGGAACAGGGAATGGGGAACAGGGAACGGGGAATGGGGAACAGGGAACAGGGAACAGGAAACGGGGAATGAGGAACAGGGAACGGGGAAGAGGGAACGAGGAATGGAGAACGGGGAATGGGGAATGGGGCAGGGAACTGGGAATGGGGAACAGATCTCTGCCACAGGAATGGCTGTGCCGGGATGAATCCAGGTGCTCCCAGCTCGGGGTTCCCATCCAAGGGCTCTGTGCACAGCAGGATCTGCAGCCTGGGAGGAGCCCCTGGAAAAGCTCGAGCCTTTGGAATGGCTCATTCCTCTGGAAGGGCTCATTCCTCTGGAAAAGCTTGAGCCTCTGGAATGGCTTGTGCCTCTGGAAGAGCTCGTTCCTCTGGAAAAGCTCCTTCCTCTGGAAGGGCTTATTCCTCTGGAAGTGCTCGAGTCTTTGGAATGGCTCCTGCCTCTGGAATGGCCATGCCTTTGGAACGGCTCATTCCTCTGGAAGAGCTCAAGCCTCTGGAATGGCTGTGCCCCTGGAATAGCTGTGCCCCTGGAATGGCCGTGCCCGCAGGAAGGGCTCCGTGGGCCCTGCGGGATCCCCACCAGGCCATCCCCGCCCCCATTTGCGTTTGTGCCCCACACGCTGGGGCCGGGCCCGGGCAGAGCCCTGGATCCCGGGAATGTGGAATATCCCAGGGCAGCCCTGCCCTGCCCTCCCAGAATCCCAGAATTCCAGCTCGGAAGGGCCCTTAAAACTCCTCTCATTCCAGTCCCTGCCATGGGCACGGACACCTTCCATGGACAGATTCCAGCCTGGCCTTGGACATTCCAGGGATCCAGGGGCAGCCACAGCTTCTCTGGGAATTCCAGCCCAGCCCTTCCCCACCCTCCCAGCCAGGAATCCCTTCCCAATATCCATCTAAATCTCCACTTTTCCAGTGGGAAGCCATTCCCTGTGTCCTGTCCCTCTATCCCTGGTCCCAGTCCCTCTCCAACTCTGCTGGATCCCTGGAAGGGGCTCTGAGCTCTCCCTGGAGCCTCCTCTCAATCCAGGTCCTGTTTCCACCATGGAAAACCACAGGAATCCTGTGGGATTTGGAGGCTGGAGACTCATGGGGCTTTGAGGCAGCACTTTGGTGGCTCCAGAGCCCGGAAAAGCTCCCGATTCCCGTCTAATCTTTAACCGGAGGCGTTTCCAGCTGGATTTTGTTGGTTTATTGCTCTCCTGCCTCGTTAATTTTTTCCCTCCCTCTCCGGCCGTTCCCGGTGTTCCATGGCCTTTTCCTGGTGCTGGCTCACACCGGAGCTGCCTGGCCCAGCGGAGAGGTAGAGCCCGGGATGGGAGGGAAGCAGGGAACAAAGGGGAATTCCAGGGGCTGGGAAAGGGTGGCCAAGGGGGTTCTTTGGGAATGGCTCTGCAGCGCATCTGAAGGCTGGATCCCGGCGTGTCCCGATGGGAAGTTGGGATGGCTGGAGCAGCTGGAATGTCAGCCCAGGAGGCTGCAAAGGCTCTGGGAGCTCTCAGAATCCCGGGAATCCAGAACATTGGATTACACCAGATCCCTGTGGGAACAAGCTGAGCCAGCGCCTGGAGCAGGAGCTCCCTTCCTGCTTTTCCTGCTCCGGGTGGTCCCTGGCAGGAGGGAATGAGGGATAATGGGATTTTCCATTTATTTCCTGGAGTGGAGGTGGGAGAGGCCAACGCCAGGAGCGGGTGAGAGCCGGAGCTGGGATATTCCATGGGAGCGGGAAAGGGGATCCAGCCAGGATCCGGTGTCCCCCCTGCTTCCCAAGGGCCCTTCCTGCATCCCAGGGATCTCTGTTGGGGTGGGAATTCCTGTCCCTCTGGGAAGTGGGATCAGCCTTTTCCCGCTGCTCCTTTGGGATCCCAGCACCCCCGAAGGGATGGATGCTGCTTCCCTCCCCATGCCATGGGATACAATTCCATTTGGGATCCCGCCGGGATCACCGTGCCGCATCCCCAGGAATTCTTGTCCCCTCCAGGCCATCCTGATCCCGGGATCATCGCTTCGGCCCCACGGAGCAGCCCCGTTCCCGTGGGATGTGGCCAGCAGGGGTTTGAGGCCTCATCCCGAGGGAAGCTGAGCTGGAAAACCCCCGGGATCGGGATCCGGAGCCGACCATGCTGAGCCTCAAAGGACCCCGGCTGCTCAGCATCCACCAAGTGCCCGAGGTCAGCCGGGAATTGTGTCCCTAATCCTGAGGCTCGGGGGGATTTGGGAAGTGATGGATGGGAACAGCGTGAGAAGGGGCTCACAGCTGTGTCCCGACTCCGGAATTTTGAGGATGTTCCCCATCCTTTTCCATTTCCATTCCCATCTCCATTTCCACTCCCATCTCTATTTCCACTGCCATTCCTATCTCTATTTCCATTATTTCCATTCCCATCTCCATTTCCAATTCCATTATTTCCATTATCTCCATTATTCCCATCCCCATTCCCGTCCCTATTCCCATACCCATTCCCATTTCCATTATTTCCATTCCCATTCCCATTTCCATTCCCATCTCCATTTCCAATTCAATTATTTCCATTCCCATTCCCATCTCCATTCCTATCTCCATTTCCAATTCCATTATTTCCATTTCCATTATTCCCATGTCATCGCTTCGTCCTATTTCCATTATTGCCATCCCCATCCCCGTCCCCATCCCTGTCCACATTCCCATTCCCATCCCCATCCCATTCCCACCCCCCTCCGCTGCCTCTCTCCCCCTCAGCCGTACCGGGAGCCGGGAATTCTGTCGGGATACCGCCCCCCCGGACTCTCAGCCCGCGCCTGCCTCCGGAGCGCGTTCCAGCTGTCCAACGAGACCCTCAACATCTGGACACACCTGGTGCCCGCGGGGTGAGCGCCGGGAGCGCCGGGGGGGCCCCGCGGGAGCGGCGCCCGGGATCCTCACCGCGCCGTTCCCGCAGCTACTTCCTCGGGATGCTCCTGCGGCGGCTCCGGGAGGGCTGGGAGGATCCCGGGATTCGGCCGTTCCTGCTTTTCCTGGGCACGTGCTGCCTGTACCCGCTGGCGTCGAGCGCCGCCCACGCCCTGGGCGCCATGGCCGGGCACGGGCGGCACCGCGGCTACTGCTGCGACTACGCCGCGCTCGGCCTCTACGGCCTGGGTGAGCCGCGAGCCACGCGGGGGCTTCCACATTCCCAGCTCGGGAATTCACTCGGGAATTCACTCGGGCATTCACTCGGGAATTCGGGGTGTGGGAGGAGATGGGTGAGCTGGGTTCGTGGGAATTCAGGAATTCGGGGTATGGGAGGAGATGGGTGAGCATGGGTTTCTGGGATTTTGGGAATTTAGCCCACGTTCATGGGATTTTGGGAATCAGGATGAGCTGGGATAGCCTGGATTTATGGGATTTCAGGGGTTCGGGGCACGGGAGGAGATGGGTGAGCACGGGTTTATGGGATTTTGGGAATTCGGGGGGCAGGAGGAGGTGGGATAGCCTGGATTTACGGGATTTTGGGAATTTAGCCTGGATTTACAGGATTTTGGGAATTTAGCTGGATTTATGGGATTTGGGGAATTTGGGGGGTGGGAGGAGCTGGGTGAGCCCAGGTTCATGGGATTTCAGGGATTTCAGGAATTTGAGGGGTCAGGATGGCCTGGGATAACCTGGATTTATGGGATTTCGGTTGGGATTTGGAATAAAGGAAATGAGGGAAAATCCCAAATTTTACCCAATCGGAGGAGCCTCGCTGGGAGCAAGTGGCAATTCCAGGATATTCCCATGGCTCCAAATGCATCCCTCTGGAATTCCTGCTGCTCCCAGCTCCCTGTTTGGGATATTCCCAGCCTTTCCTGATGTGCCAACCCAGAGCTCCCAGCTGTGCCCAGGAATTCCAGGGGAATCCTGGGATTTGGATTTATCCGGGTCCTGCTGTGATTCCAGGCTCGGCCCTGGCGTACTCGGCCTACGCGTTCCCGTTGGAATGGATTGGGAGCACATTCCATGAGTTCTACGTTCCCGTGGCTGTGGTCAATACCGTGCTCAGCACCGGCCTCTCCTGCTATTCCAGGTGGGAATTCCAACAGCACCGGGAATTAAGGATGGAGGGTTCGGTCAGGGATTGGGCCAGCCTGGAATTCCCTGTGATTCCTGCTTCATCCCATGTGGAATTCCATGTGTTTCCCGGTGTATCCCGTGCTGTGCCCTGTGGGATCCCCTGCGTGATTCCTGGTGCATCCCATATGGAATTCCTTGTGTTTCCCAGTGTATCCTGTGCTGTGCCATGAGAATTCCCTGTGTTTCCTGGTTCATCCCATGTGGAATTCCTTGTGTTTCCCAGTACATCCCAGTGTATCCCATGTGGAATTCCCTGTGATTCACGGTGTATCCCACACTCTGCCCTGTGGAATTCCCTGTTTTCCCCAGGTTTCTGGAGGCAGAGCGGCCCCAGCTGAGCAAAGCTTCCCGAATTTTGGCCTTCGTGTATCCCTACATTTTTGACAGCATCCCGCTTTTCTACAGGGTATGTATCCCACAAAATCCCAGGAAATTCCAGCTGCCTCAGCCCGGAATTATTTGGGAAAACAGGCCCACCTCAGAATTTGAAAGACAAACAAACTCCGGCAGGAAAAGGCACTGGGATATTTTTTCCTGCTCCGGTTGCCGGTGGATTCCTCCCACTTCAAAGGGCTGGAAAATTCCTGCCTTGGGGAGCTGGGAAGGTCCTTTTCCAGGGATTAAACTGGGAATCTGGGGAGGGATAAGGATGGGAATGAGGGGTTGGAGTGGGGGTGGGGAACTGGGAATGGCTGTGGCTCCTTTGGGATTGATGGATTGATGGATCCCCTTTTTCCTGGGAAGCGGGGTTGGAATGGAGGTGATGGGGGTGGGAAACTGGGAATGGCTGTGGCTCCTTTGGGATGGAGGGAGGGATGGAGGGAGGGATGGATGGAGGGAGGGATGGATGGGTGGATGATCCCGTTTTCCCGCAGCTGTCCCGGTGCGCGGCTGGCGGCTGCTCCGAAGGCTCCGTGGCGCTGCATTCCCGGCACAGCCTCTGCGCCCTCCTCACCTTCCTCATCCTCACCTCCCGCCTGCCCGAGCGCCTGGCGCCGGGAGCCTTCGACCTCGTCGGTGAGCGTTCCAGGGAATCCCGGGAACTGGGAATGGGAATTTGTAGGATGAAAAACTACAGGAATTGGGAATAGGAGTTCATAGGATAAAACCACAGGAATCAGGAGCAGGAATTTGTAGGATGATAAAAACTCCAGGAATTAAGGATAGGAATTCATAGGATAAAACCACAGGAATCGGGAATGGGAATTAACAGGATGATGAAAACCACAAGAATTGGGATTGGGAACGGGAATCAATAGAAGGATAAAACCTACAGGAATCGGGAATGGGGATTTGTAGGATGATAATCCCCACAGGAATTAGGGACAGGAATTAACAGGAGGATAAAACCACGGGAATTTGGACTGGGAATTGTAGGATAAATATTTAATGGAGTGGGCTGAGCGTGTTTTAAGCATGGAATCCTACAATTCCGGAGTGCTTTGGGACACCTCTCGCTATCCCATGGAATTTCCATGGAATTTCTGGAGCGCCTTTTGCTGCAGGGCACAGCCACCAGCTCTTCCATATCTGCGGGATCCTGGGAACGCACTTCCAGCTGGAAGCCATCTCCATGGACATGGCGGAGCGGCGGGGCCGGCTCCCGATTCCCTCTTCCCTGGAAACCTTCGGATCCCTGGGAATGGGCGCGGCCGGCAGCCTGGTCATCCTCGGGATCTGCTTCCTGCACTTCCGCCCGGAGCCTCCTTCCCGGGAAAAATCCCGCTAGGATCAGGGATTGCCTCGGATTTCTGGGAGCGATCCCATTCCAGAGGGGTCCCTGGGGGTGAGGGGGAATTTTGTTGCCTGCGAATATTTCTTTGGGATTTTCCCAAGGGAAAAACTTGGTCTTATCCATGGATGGGCTGGGAAACGCTTCCCATCCCATTGTTATCTGCGGGAAAAGTGTCAAATATTCGGGATTTGATCCCTAAAAAGGGAGAGGAGCGCTCCTGCTTCCCAAAGAATCTGGGATCCCTCGGGTCTGCCTCGGGGAGGAATCCAGGGAATGTTGGCATCACCAGTTTGGAGATTCCCGGTGAAGCCAAGGGCTCCCTAATTCCCATTTTTCCCCTTGGAAGTGGTGTTCCTTTGGAATTTCAAGCCTTACACTCAGCCCAAGTGCCTGGAAAAGTGGGATGGAGGGATTGGAAATTCCCTCCGGATCAATTCCCACTATTTTTACTCCTTATCCGAGAAAAGGGATTCCAGGAGAGCTTCCATGGGGTGTTCCACCAGGAAAGCTCTTCCAGGGTCTAACTCTGGGAAATCTTGGGAAGTTCATTCCCATGGGAATGTTGAGTTTCCACGTGGGGATGGAATTATGGAATCGCATCCCATCGCGGGTATTCCTGGAGATGGGATGGATCCCAGGATTGAGGGTGGGAGACGGGAAAGCTCCACTTCCCAACCTCCCTGGATCTGGGATCCTTTAGGAAAAGGGTTTTAATGTTTTCCTTGGATGAGAGACTGGTATGGGAGTGGGATCCATGGAGAGATGCCAGGAGAAAAGCAGGATTTGGGACAGCTCAGGGATTAAAGGCACCCTGGGATTTTAAGGAATTCTCAGGATTTTCCTTCTGCTGTTCCTTGTTTTCCTTTCCTGCTGCTCCTGGATTTTGCAGGGAGAGCCTGGAGGTTGCAGCCTTTTCCAGGATCCAGGTTTTTCCTTGGATTTTCCTGCAGGAGCATGGCACACACCGCTTATTCCTTGGGAATGTTATCCTGGATAATCCTCTGGGTGTTCCGTTAATTTGCTTTAATTGCCTTTGCTGCACTCCTGAAATCTGGGATAACACAATAAAATCTGGGATGGAAGGGTTAAATGTGGGATAAATCAATCCTTGGGAATGCCGACCGGGATTTTTAGGGATATTTATGAGCACTGGAATCTTTTCTTCAATTAAAAGGAATATAAATCCCTGATTGGAATCTGCCTCATAATCCAAATATTCCCGGGAAAACAAATCCCTTTGCTGATAATTCCAGAGTTTTTTTCCTTTGGGAGCTGCTGTGAGCGGGGAGGAATCCAGCTGGGATTGCAGAGCCTGGAAAAACCTCAGGAATCATCCTGGAATTATTCCAGGCTGTTCAGCTTTCGAACTGAATTCTTCTTGTCCTCTTCCGTGCCAGGAATTTTAGGAAAACTCCATTCAAAATGGGATGGAATGCCGGAATTCCATGGGATTCTCCGGCTGAACTCATGGAATGGGCGATGTTGGATCTTGGAGCCTTACAGGGGCGGATTTTTCCCACTTTTTAACAAAAATCTCTGGATTTGACTCAATTCCCTTCCCAGGAGAACTAAAAACTCCGTGTCCAGTTGTTTCATGGAAATAAACCGGGATATTTATCTGCTGGAATGTTTCCTCATGCATCTGTGCCCGATCCACGGCCAATCCCAGACAAATGCGGGAATTTTGGGATCGAGTTCCAGCGAAGCTCCCTCATCCCTCCTCAGCCACGTGGACTTGGGCAGGCTGGAAAACAGAAGGAATTTAGGGATCCTCCAGGTCGTTTTATCCTTTTTTTTTAAAATATACTTGAAGTGTGTTAAAGAAACTTTAAGGAATTTGGGCTAAAACTGGGAATTCCCTGGAATCTAACAGGAATTGCGTCCTTCCCCCCGATTTTCCCCTTGGAATAGATTCCCTTGGCAGGAAGTTTGCTTTTCCCTGGACTTGTTCTGCCGGGTTTTTCCCACGTGTCCCAACACCGCACTGGAATGTTTATTTTGCACCACGGATCATTTCCCACAGGTTGGGAATTAACTTGTTTTCCACAGGCTGGGAATGAATTAATTTCCAATGGGTTGGGAATTAACTCGTTTTCCACAGGTTTGGAATGAATTAATTTCCAATGGGTTGGGAATTAACTCGTTTTCCACAGGTTGGGAATTAACTGATTGACTGATTCACCTCCAGGCAGGCACACAGGGAAGCCCTGGCTCTGTAAACGGCCTGGATTCCACCTGTTTTCCTGAAAGATTGGGATTAGGGGGGATAAAAACGGGAAAAAAACCCTGGAAAACCGGGCCGCGCTCCCGGATCCCCTGGGGCCGGGATTCGAACCTGTGACTCTCCGCCNNNCCGGTCTTCCCCCGTTCCTGTCATCCCGTTCCCTCGGGTGTCTCCCCTCCCCCGGTTCCTTTCCCCCTCCCGGTTCCCCCACCGCTTCCCGGCCTTCCCCCATCCCTGTTCTCCCCTCTTCCCGGTTTCCCTCTCACGGCTCTCTCCCTTCAGTAGGGCCAAGACGCCGCGGAGGCCGAAGAAACCCACGAACCCCACGCTGAAGGACCCGGTGGGGGTGAGTCCGGGGGCTCATCCCGGTCCGGGGGCTCATCCCGGTTCCCCCTGATTCCCACCATTCCCCATTCCCAGGTTTACTGCCTCTGTGTTCCGGTTTGGGGGGGCTCATCCCGATCCCACCTCATTCCCACGTTTATTGCCGCTGTGTCCCGGTTTTGGGGGGAGCTCATCCCGGTCCCCTCTGATTCCCAACATTCCCCATTCCCAGGTTTACTGCCGGGTGCGGCCGCTGAGCCGCGCGGACCAGGAGTGCTGTATCGAGGTCATCAATGACACCACGGTGCAGATCCACCCGCCCGAGGGCTACCGCGTGTTCCGCAACGGCGAGTACCGCGAGGTAACCGCATTCCAGCCTGGAATTCGCCTGGAAGCGCTGCCCAGCCCCTGGAAGTGTTGTTGGAGCGACCTGGCTTAGTGGGAGGTGTCCCGTGGCATTGGGGTTGTCTTTGAGGTCTCTTCCCACCCAAACCGTTCTGGAATTCATGCATTAAGTATCCAAATCCTTCTCCCTGCTTCCTGCATTTTCCCCTGGTTTGGAAGATTTGCAGAGTGCCAAATCCGAATGTTTTCAACCCAAAAACTCATCTGTAGCAAAAAAACATCACTTCCACAACCATAAAATGTATGGAAAGGACCTTAAAGCTCATCCCATTCCATGGGCAGGGAAACCTTCCACCATCCCAGGTTGCTCCAATGTGGCCTTGGACATTCCAGGGGTGAGGAATCCACAGCTTCTCTGGGTGGGAATGTTAGCTGGGATGTGGAATATTTTGTTTGCAATTTCAGCCTGGAAAATTCCTGTAGGAAGTGCATTAAGGGATCTCCAGAGGTTTAAGTAAAATGGGCAAAGCTTCATGAAATATTGGTAAATGAAGTTTTGGTCAGAAACTTCAAATTCAGGTGTTTATTTATTTAAATCAAGAGTTTTGATGGGAAAAATGACCAGATTAATTTAAAAAACAAAACCACGTTGAAATTTAGGACTGGAAAAAGATCCAAATTCAATAAAAAAATTTAAAAAATTAAATTTTAAAACAAAATTTAAATGAGGGAACAGCCCCACTTCGACCGTGGTGGGTGTTCCTTTGTTCGGTGTGGGGGGAGCTCAAAGGAAATTCCGGCTTTTAGCTGTAAATTGGGAATTCTGTGGTCCATGGGATCCTCCTGGACGCTCCTGACCGTGGAGCTGGAGGCTCAGGGTGCTTCTCCCTGTCCTGGCAGACCCAGTATTCCTTCAAGGAGGTGTTTGGCACCCTGGTGGCGCAGAAGCAGCTCTTCGACGCGGTGGCCAAACCGCTGGTGGAGGATCTGATCCGGGGCAAGAACGGTGAGCGCAGCTCTCGTCCCGTGTCCCTGCCCTGTGCCTGCACTCTCCCATTCCCGGGATTTCCCGGCTCCCGAGGTTTCCTACCTCGTTTGCTCGGGACTGTGGCTCAGCTCCTCACGCAACACCTAACGGAATGGGAATCACACAGCGCCCCTTAAACCTCTTTATGGAATAGGAATCCTGGAATGGTTTGGGTGGGAAGGGATGATCCAGTCCCGTGGGCAGGGACACCTTCCACTATCCCAGGGTGCTCCAAGCCCCATCCAGCCTGGCTGGAACATTCCAGGGATGGGACAACCTGTGCCAGGGCCCATTTTTGGCTCCCAGTTGGGTCTTGGAGAGGATGACTGATATTCCCAGCTGTGATGAAAAGTGCAAACACTTTTGATCGTGTGGAATATTTGAGCTGGTTTTCTTTCCCAAATCCCGCTGATTTATCCCTTCCCCTGTATTCCCAGGTCTCCTGTTCACCTATGGAGTGACGGGCAGCGGGAAAACCCACACCATGACGGGGTCTCCTGGGGATGGGGGGCTCCTGCCCCGCTGCCTGGCCATGATCTTCAACAGCATCGGCCCCTTCCAGGCCAAGAGATTCGTGAGTGGCTCCCCTGAATCCTCCACAAATCCCTGCATAACGGGTTCTGATCCAAGGAAATCCAGCCTGGCTGGATTTTTTTCTGGATTCTGAAATCCAGAAAAAAATCCCAACCCCAAGGTCCTCATTCCAAAAGGGTTTGAATCCCTGGGAATGCTTTTAAACCTTTCAGTGGCTCGGTGCTTATTCACCAAGCCTGTCCTAGGAAAAGTCTGGGATGATTTCTTCCTCTGGAAGCTGCGGTGTGTGAGAGACGGAAAGATTTGAGGCAGAAATCAAGGATTTAATGTTTTTCCTGTTGGGATGTGAGGAGCAGGGCCAAGCCTGGGTGAAGATCTGTGGTCTGGTTGTCCTTAAATAGTTGTTAATTCTTTAATTAACTCTGAAAACAATTAATGAAGAGGAATCTTTCTGAGTTCTGGAATGAGATCCACAGGAATCCATGTCCGAAATCACAGGATCATTGAGGTTGGGAAAGACCTCCAAGATCGAGTCCAACCTTTGAGCACCACCCTGTCAACCAAACAATGGAGATGGGAGGCTTTTCCCAAAATTCCTTGGGATTTTTCGCATCTAAATACACTGAAATAATCCTGGAATTCTCATCCTTGGGGGCTTTTACAAAACATTATTTTGGAAATTGTTTCTGTCAGATCTTGGTGGGTTGAGTGCCAATGAGGGCCATGGTATTAATTAATTAATTAATACCAGCCTAATCAAGCTAATTAATTCTCTAATCAACCAGTCCTTTGTTGGCCACCACCTGGATGTTGGAATTGGCTGGAATTCCTGGTTTTTCCCTCAGGTTTTCAAGCTGGATGACAAGAACGGGGTGGATGTGCAGAGTGAGGTGGAGGCTCTGCTGGAACGCCAGAGGAGAGAGGCCCTGCCTGTCCCAAAAACTCCGTCTGGGAAGTGAGTGGCTCCTGGGAATGGCAGAGGGAATTTATTCCCTAGGAATGGGACTCGTTTAGGGTGCTTTTAATTAATCTGAGGCTCTGCCCTTGAAGAAATGAAAGAAAAATTGGAAAAAACTTGGCAAATCTTGAATTAATTAGGCAGTTGTATCCCAAATAATTCCCAAATTCCCAATATATTCCTGCTGTTCTAACAGGTGATTTCAGCTTGGAGGAAGCCATTCCACAGCTTTTTTTTCTGGAATTTTCCCCCTAATTTTGACCATTTTCCCTCAGAATTTTTGACCATTTTCCCCGCAATTTTTTGCCTTTTCACCTCAGAATTTTTGACCATTTTCCTTCGGAATTTTTGACCATTTTCCCCCAGAACTTTTGACGTTTTCCCTCAGAATTTTTTGCTTTTTCCCTTGGAATTTTTGACCATTTTCTCAGAATCTTTGACTATTTTCCCTCAGAACTTTTGACCCTTTTCCCTCTGAATTTTTGCCCTTTTCCCTGCATAATTTGAAAGGGACCTTAAAGTTGATCTCATCCCATGGGCAAAGCTATTAATAATAATAATTAATAAAATATTAATGGAAATGGAGTGTATTCCATGTGGTTTGAGCAGTGGTTTAGACAAGCAGACTTAGGCTGGTTTTGTACCTGTTAAGCCGGGACTAAACTGCTGTGGCTTGGAGTAGGAATCCTGGGAAGTTCAATTTGGAGCTACTTCCATAGAACTGTGGAATTTCCTCAGTTGAAGCATGGAATTCCAGCCACGGAATTTCCTCAGTTGGATCACGGAATTCCAACTCCTGGCCGTGCACAGGACACGCCAAGACCCAGAATTCTGCCGGATATTGAGCATTTCCCCACCCCAACCCTGCAGCTCTGCCCTGACACATTCTGGCTCCCGGGAATCCCATCCCCATCCCTTTGTTTCCGGCAGGAGACAGCTGGATCCCGAATTTGCCGACATGATCGACGTGCAGGATCACTGCAGGGTGGAGGAGGTGGATGAGGACAACGTCTACGGCGTCTTCGTGTCCTACATCGAGATCTACAACAACTACATCTACGACCTGCTCGAGGAGGCTCCCTTCGAATCCATCAAACCCAAGTGAGTTTGGGAGTGTGGGAATTTCCTCGGATGGGGTTGGGAATCGGCACCAAGCCACTGGGAGAGGGGGATGAGGATGATGTCCGCAGTGTCTCTGTGTCCTCCACTGACGTCTCTGATCTCCTTGGAGCCCATCAAACCCAAGGGAGTTTGGGAATTCCATCATTCCCAGTCCAGGGAGGTTTTTGTAGGATCTCCAGTGTCGGTTTTTGGTTGTAGCCTTAGGGAGCCTGGCTCAGAATTCCTGGGAATCGCTGTTAAAAACACATGGAAAGGAATCCAGACAGGAATATTTCAGTACTGATGGCCAACGCTTGGTGCTCCCTTCCTCGTTAGGACGGGTGATTAATAAGGAAATCTTTAATTAATTAGGCAATTGTATCCCACTGACATTCCCAATCTATTCCTGCTGTTCTAACAGGTCATTCCAACTTGGAACAAGCTATTCCATAGCTTTTTTCCCCTGGAAACAGTGAAAACCCATGGTTTGGTGCTCCATATTTCCATATTATTCCATTTGATATCAGTAATTCCCATAAAACCCACAATTAATTGTCACCTCCTGAAATCAGGGATATTTTTCCAAAGGTGTGCACTTGTGATGCCTAAAATTAGTAGGAAAAATCTGCAAATTCCTCTTGGAATCCATGTATTGAAATTCCAACTCCATTAATGGAGTCCATCAGTCCTGTGTTAATTAAGGAGTGGCTCATTAACAGAGACTAACGAGGGCAAAGCGAACCAGGAGCTGTCTCCAGGGTCTTCATTCCAAAAGGGTTTGAATCTCTGGGAATGCTTTTGAACCATTCAATGGCTTGGTGCTTATTCCCAAGCCCATCCTAGGAAAACTCCGGGATGATTTCTCCCTCTGGAAGCTGCGGTGTGTGAGAGACGGAAAGATTTGAGGCAGAAATCAAGGATTTAATGTTTTTCCGTGTTTTTTTGGTAGGTGGAACAGTTGCAACACTCCTGTGAGAAATGGAGACTTTGTGTATGTGTCCAGTGTGTTATTCCCATTATTCCATTTCCCTTGGTAGAAGCAGAAAATTCCCTGCCTTTCCTTGCTTTCCTAGGAAATCTAGGATGCTCTCCTCGCTTCTGTGTGCTTGTAGAAAAGCAATAGCTGCCACCAAAGCAATTAATTGCAATTAAATAGCTGCTTAATTAGAGCGGTAGCTGGAGTGTCACTAATCCTGGCTGTGTGTCCATGTCCTGTATTCCCTCTTCCAGCTTTTGTATGGATAATTGACCTTTTCTCTCAGAATTTGGACCTTTTTCCCCTGAATTTTTGAACATTTTTCCCTCCGAATTTTTGGATTTTTTCCCTCCAAATTTTGGCCTTTTCCCCCTCAGAATTTTTGATTGTTTTCCCTCAGAATTTTTGGATGTTTTTCCCTCCAAATATTGCCCTTTTCCCCCTGAATTTTTGACCTTTTCCCCCTGAATATGGCTTTTTCTCTCTGGATTTTTGTCCTTTTCCCTCAGAATTTTGACCCTTTTCCCCCTGAATTTTGGCCTTTTCCTTTTGAATTTTCGATGTTTTTCCCTTGGATTTTTTGACCTTTTCCCCCTTGACTTTTGACCTTTTCCCTCCAAATTCTGAATTTTCTCTCAGAATTTTGCCCTTTTCCCCTTGAATTTTGCCCTCCATGAAAATCTGCATGGCAGGAAGCTGCGCGGAAAACTCCGCTCTAACGGGATTTGTTTGTTTTCCCTCTTTCCCGCTATCCCAAAGACCTCCCCAGTCCAAAATCCTTCGGGAAGACCAGAACCACAACATGTACGTGACGGGCTGCACCGAAGTGGAGGTCAAATCCACAGAGGAAGCTTTTGAAGTCTTTTGGAGAGGTAAATCTTGGAATTCGGGGCCGCTCCCACATCCCAGCACCTTAAACGTTATCCATGGGCAAGGAAATTCCATTGGATCAGCTCCATCCAACCTGGCCTTGGACACTTCCAGGGGTGGAGCATCCACAGCTTCTTGGGGCATTTAGGGCCTCCCCATTCCCAACCCTTCCTGATATCCCAGAGCTGTGAAATCCCTCACCCCCTGATGCTGGAAGAGGTGGGAATTGTGGGAGAGCAGCAGGATTTTTTGGGAATGTGGGGTGTCTGAGCAGGGCAGAAGAAGCGGCGCATCGCCAACACGCAGCTGAACCGGGAATCCAGCCGCTCCCACTCCGTGTTCATCATCAAACTGGCGCAGGCTCCTCTGGATGCCGACGGGGACAACGTGCTCCAGGTGGGTTATTCCAGGCGGGTTATTCCAGGAGAATTTTATGGAGGTTGCCTTGGAAACAGCTCCCGTGCCTCAAGTGTGGAGGTGACGGAATTAATCATCTTTTTGTCCTGAGAACGGCATTAAAGCACTGCTGGTTCCTTTGGTTTTCACCTTGTCATTTGCTGGGAATCTGAAGTTTTGGGAATCTAAAATGTTGGGAATTTGAATGATCCGACAGCTCTCAATCCTGTGGCCCGAGGCAGAAGGGATGTGCCAAACTTCCCAAAAAACCCCTGGTGGTTCCCAGCTCCCCGAGCTGTACAAACCCCTCTGAGCTCGTATCCAACACATGATTTGGAAGTGGTTTTTGGGATGAGGTGCCCCCCACGCTTTTAGAGGGAATATTGAGGGATGCAGACTCCCAGGATTTGCTCTGTATCCCAGGAAAAGGAGCAGATCACCCTGAGCCAGCTGTCCCTGGTGGATCTGGCGGGAAGCGAGAGAACCAACAGGACCAAAGCCGAAGGGAACAGGCTGCGGGAGGCAGGTAGGAACCCCCTGAAGCACCCTGCTAATTAACCCTGCTAATTAAGCTCCTACTGATCCTGTCTCCTAGGGAAGAATCCCAGGAATTCTTGTTATGATCCGTTAGGATTTGATGACCTTAAATCTTCCCGTTTGGAAACCACGAGTTTGCAGCAGCGCTTGTGCCGCTTCGGTTAATTAGAGCAATTATCTGCCACAAATATCATTAATTAGGGATTTCTTCTTCTGGATAATTCGGGAACAGGATCCAAGGGCTGCTCATGGAGATTTTTTTCATTGTGTTTGCTTTTTTTTTTAGGGAATATCAACCAGTCACTGATGACATTAAGGACATGCATCGAGGTTCTCCGGGAAAACCAATTGTACGGAACAAACAAGGTGGGCGTCCCTTCCCTAATTATCCTGGAGTTTGTTCGTCCTGGATAAGGAAAACTCACTGGATCTTCCTGGCCTTTATTCCCAGATGGTTCCATACAGAGATTCCAAACTGACTCATCTCTTCAAGAACTATTTTGATGGAGAAGGGAAAGTTCGGATGATCGTGTGTGTGAATCCCAAGGCTGAGGACTATGAGGAAAGCCTGGTAAATTCCCTTTTCCCATTCCCTCCTACTCTTCTTTTCCTGGTTTTTTCCCTGAGTTCTTGTACTCCGAGAGATTTGAGGAATAATAATTGTTGTTTGAGCGCTTCCATTATAATTTTGTAGGATAAATCTGCTCTCCAAGTCTTGTTTCTCCTGTTCAAATTGCACCTGCTCCCTCCTCGGAAAATGGGAAAGGTTTCCCTATTTCCAGAATTCTATGGAGCCAGATTTAAGTGTTTAATCCCTACAATTCCAAGAATTCCAGCTGCTCTGCCCAAGGTTTTGTGGCTCCTCGGGGGGAGGTTCCTGGATGATCCCAAACCGTAGCTGGCGACTCCTTGTGATTTTAGCTGGATAATTCTTCCTTTCCTTACTTTTAGTGACTCGAGCCCTGTTCCCAATCCCAGATCCAGGTGCTCCTGGTGGTTTTTCCCTGTTTTCTTGCAGCAAGTGATGCGTTTTGCAGAGATGACCCAGGAGGTGGAGGTGGCCAGGCCCGTGGACAGACCCCTGTGCGGGCTGACCCCGGGCCGGCGCTTCCGGAACCAGGCATTCCGGGAGGAGCTGTCCCGGAAACTGGAGCTGAGGGGCGGCCCCATCGGAGCAGGTGAGGGCTGCAGTGGGGAATTCTGCTCTGGGAATGTTCACCTGGAGAAGGGAAGGATCCAAGGAGAGCTCTCCAGGGCCTAAAGGGGCTCCAGGAGAGCTGGAGAGGGACTGGGACAAGGGATGGAGGGACAGGACACAGGGAATGGCTTCCCACTGGAGATTTAGATGGATGTTGGGAAGGAATTGTTCCCTGTGAAGGGCTGGGCTGGAATTCCTGGAGAAGCTGTGGCTGCCTCATCCCTGGAAGTGTCCAAGGCCAGGTTGGAGTGTGGGATAGTGGGAGGTGTCCCTGCCCATGGAATGGGATCACTTCAAGGTCCCTTCCAACCCAAACCATTCCATGATTCCAGCAGAGTTTTCCATTAGGAATTAAAGGCTGGGAATTAAATTTGAAACCAATTCCTTTGAGCCTTAACAGTGCCAGGGGAACCTCAGAGCCCTGTGAGCCCTGCAGTGGCTGCTGCTCTTCCCACTCTGGAGCATCCCTGTGGAAATCTCCAAGGAATTCCTTGTGACTGGGATAAATCCACAGTCCCAATATTGCAGCTCCTGACAGGAAATTGTGGGATGTTCTGGATATTCAGGACCTGCTTTTAGAGTAAAACACAGAATCCAGGATATCACGTTTAACCCTTTCCCATCCATCACCTCTTGGGATGCTCCCATCAATCATTCCCAGTTGTGCTCCACCATCCTGCCCCGTTATCCATTGGGATTTTCCCATCCTGCTGACGGATTTTCCATCCTGCAGAGCCAGAGGAGCAATCGGCTGCTGAGCTGTTTTTCCAGAGCCTCCCTCCCCTGCCCTCCTGCGAGCTCTTGGATATCAACGACGACCAAACGCTCCCGAAGCTCATCGAGGCCCTGGAGCAGCGCCACAAAATGAGGCAGATGCTGGCAGAGGAATTTGCCAAAAACGGTAGGAATTCGCCCCAAAATTGGAACATCAGGGCAAAGCTCAAATTCGGTGCCCTTTTTACTCCTCGAGGGATCCCTTCCATCCTGGTTTTCTTGTTTAGATCGATCATTTCCGCCTTTTTTTGAGGAATTTTAAGCTTTGAATTGGTTGGGAAAAACAGAACTTTGGATATTGTGGAGATAAGGGAGAAGATGAAAGAAAATCTCCTCATTCTCTTCCAGTTCTCGCCTTTAAAACCATGCTGCAAGAATTTGACTCCAGCATCACATCCAAAGAAAATTATATCCAAGGAAAACTGGCTGACAAGGAGAAAACCATAACGGGGCAGAGAGCGGAGCTGGAACGCCTGGAGAAGAAGATTAAAACCTTGGAATACAAGGTCAGTTGGAGCACAAATCTTTTTTTTTTTTTT
>VZTH01007853.1:31457-69451 GCA_013397815.1 Aleadryas rufinucha | reverse complement strand
TTACAGCTCTGGAGTAGTTACCAGAGGAGAGTTTTACTTAGAGGTTCTGGTTTGATGTTACAGCTGTGGAGTAGTTAGGAGGGTTTTAGTTAGGGATTCTGGTGTGATATTACAGCTCTGGAGTGGTTACGAGAGGAGGGTTTTACTTACAGGTTCTGGTTTGATGTTTGCAGCTCTGGAGTAGTTATGAGAGGAGGGTTTTACTTAGAGGTTCTGGTTTGATGTTTGCAGCTCTGGAGTAGTTATGAGAGAAGAGTTACTTAGAGGTTCTAGTTTGATGTTACAGCTCTGGAGTAGTTACCAGAGGAGAGTTTTACTTAGAGGTTCTGGTTTGATGTTTGCAGCTCTGGAGTAGTTATGAGAGAAGAGTTACTTAGAGGTTCTAGTTTGATGTTACAGCTCTGGAGTAGTTACCAGAGGAGAGTTTTACTTAGAGGTTCTGGTTTGATGTTTGCAGCTCTGGAGTAGTTATGAGAGAAGAGTTACTTAGAGGTTCTAGTTTGATGTTACAGCTCTGGAGTAGTTACCAGAGGAGAGTTTTACTTAGAGGTTCTGGTTTGATGTTTGCAGCTCTGGAGTAGTTATGAGAGAAGAGTTACTTAGAGGTTCTAGTTTGATGTTACAGCTCTGGAGTAGTTACCAGAGGAGAGTTTTACTTAGAGGTTCTGGTTTGATGTTTGCAGCTCTGGAGTAGTTATGAGAGAAGAGTTACTTAGAGGTTCTAGTTTGATGTTACAGCTCTGGAGTAGTTACCAGAGGAGAGTTTTACTTAGAGGTTCTGGTTTGATGTTTGCAGCTCTGGAGTAGTTATGAGAGAAGAGTTACTTAGAGGTTCTAGTTTGATGTTACAGCTCTGGAGTAGTTACCAGAGGAGAGTTTTACTTAGAGGTTCTGGTTTGATGTTTGCAGCTCTGGAGTAGTTATGAGAGGAGAATTTTACTTACAGGTTCTGTAATCCCCATCCCCACGCCCGTGGCTCGTTTGCTGATTTTAATGTTGGGAAAGATCCTTAGGAGGATCCAGTCTGGCCTTGTGGGTGCTGTGGGCCACAGGTTGCAGTCTGTGATTCCTGGGTTTAGCTTTGAAGCGATGAACAGCTGTAAAAGCAGCCTCTGCTATCAGGCTGCATTCTTTTAAAGATAAGCTGAGTGCTAATGCTTGCTATAAATTGCTTTCCAACCTCAGGCCTGGTCTGTGCTTGTGTAGTTCAGAAGTCTGTAATACAGAGTGGAAAGGACACATGATTTACCTCTGGGTGTTGCTACTTGAGAGTGACAATTACAGCAGGTGCAGTGCTGGTTGTACTTCTCAGATATGCAGCAGTCACAGCAATTAAAGCAGCTTGATGTTATTTAATGGTTTTAGCCTTAGTGTGTGATTTGCTAGAAATCTGCATGGATGTAATCCCTGTTTTCCTGCAGTGCCAGGCGGTGTTTAAGGTCAGGTTAAATATTAGCAAACTATATGTGGTTTGTATCTTCTATTTATATGTGGGAGAAGCAGCTGTGCTGAATAATACTCCATGGCATTTACTCTTTAAAGGCTTCTCTGGGTTATTTCTGGTGGTATTGGCATTTTACTGACTGGCAGCTTTTAGAAAAGGCACGTTATGCATATTTTGTACCTAATGAGAAGTGTTATTTCTCAACAGCTGGTGGTGTAGTGGAGATCAGAGGTGCTGTCAGAATTGAACAAATCACTCTCAAGCATTTCACAATGAGATCCATAGAAGTATGAATTAATTACAGTTATTTGGGTCCCTGGTACTTACTGTAGTGTTATTTCATTTATGTTTCCCTAGCCATCGTGGAACTATGTGGAAATGGGGTAGTGGAGATGATTCTCCTTCCAAAACAGCAGTAAGTACTGAATTCCTGTTAATATCTTTTTAAGATTCTCTGACACAGAGAATCTTTCATTTTTGGTACACTAAACCATATGTATTTGCTCTTTTATGAAGCAGTTGTTTGACTCGTTTTACCATGACAGTTTTAGGGCTCTAAAAGTCAGGTTGTGTCCTTGTTTCTTATCTCCTTGATATTTAATCTCTCATGCCTACCACAGCTGCTGTCCTCACTGTGCTTATCCTGCCTTAAGGAAACATCTGTAGGAGTTACATAAGCTCCATCCCCAGTGTATCTTCGGGTAGACTCTTTTGAAAACAAATTTAGGTTCAGCATCAATATCTTATGGGTATTTATTTTATTTAGTAGCACTGCTAGCTGTCACAACACAGATCCAGTGAATGAGGAAGTGCAGGTTTTCATACCTAGAATGCTTGGATGGTTTTGCTGTATTTCAAGCCAGTGTTCCTAAAGCAGTTCATAAGGTTTAAAATTCCATGTGATTTGGTAAAAACAGCCTGCTATGGGTATTTACAATCCATGGATGTTTTAGTATTGTATTGCTGAGTGAGGAGAAAAAGTGAGACACCACTTTATTGTGGTGCAGGCATTTGAGGAGCAGTGCTGTGTGCCCCATATGGCTTTCTGAAAGCACCCTGAATATCCCAGGCTGAGCGTTCCCCTGAATATCCCAGGCTGAGCGTTCCCCTGAATATCCTGAGGCTGAGCGTTCCCCTGAATATCCTGAGGCTGAGCATTCCCCTGAATATCCCAGGCTGAGCATTCCTCTGAGCGTTCCCCTGAATATCCTGAGGCTGAGCGTTCCCCTTAATATCCTGAGCATTCCCCTGAATATCCCAGGCTGAACATTCCCCTGCATATCCCCAGGCTGCAGGCTCCCAGGATGGGGGAAGCGCGGCGGTGACGGATCTGACGGAGCAGCTGACGAGCACCGAGCAGCTGCTGGCACAGCTAAAGGAGCTTGTCAGGGAGAAGGATGCTGAGCTCAGGAGCAAAGATCTTCAGTTAAAGGTACTGTGCATGTGTTCATGTCAAAGCCATTGTTTAAAACCCCCTTTCAGTCATTTTTGTAATGTTTTACAAGCTGTTACAGCAGCTCCAGGATGGTCACAAGGAGCTGTTCTGGGGCCTGGACATTGCTGCTTTTTCCCAGCATGTGTTCTATTCCAGGATTGAACTAGGAAGAATTGATATCTAATATCCTGAAGGTTTTTTGGGACTTGTTACTATTTTTTAAAAAAATAATGAGGGTTATCTCTTCCTATGAGAGACTTCTTTCTTCCCTTTTATCTGTGGGTGTGAACAGATGTGTTAAAATACTGCATATTTTAAAACTCACTGTAAATCAAGTTCTCTTTAAACAAAATGAAATAAGCTTTTATGCTATTATGAAGGTGTCTGTCTTTTAGTATTTTTTAATGAAAAAAATAATTCTTTCTTGTTAAAAAATCAAGCCTAGAATTTGTATTGCTATGAAAAAAATAGGGAAATTTATATCATAAGGCTTTGAATTCTGGACAGTGATAATCACCATGTGCAGAAAGTTTAAATAAAGGAGAGAAAATTTAAATAATGAAAAAGAAACACTGTAATATCTCTTCAGGGAAGATATTTTTTGTTGATCACTTCAGATTTCTCCCTGTTTCTCTCTTTTTTTTTTTTAATGGAAGAATCGAAGCAGGCAGTTGTCCGTGTAGCTAATTTAATCCATCATGACTTTGATGTTTGTAGGAGGAGAAGGAATCTGCTGATGCCAAACTTTCCAAGCTGAAGCTGCAGAACAAAGCCAAGGTTGCATCATTAACCTCGCAGCTGGAAGAACTTAAGAAGCAGTTACCAGTGGCAGGAGGCTTAGAGGCCAAAGCAGAACCAAAAAAGGTGAGGTGTCCTCACATTTTAAAGCACATAAAATTTTTGGGGTGCTGTTGGCAGTTTTCCATGCTGGATTCAATGGGGAAATTCAAATTTTGAGCTGAGTCAGGTTAGGCTCGGGGTAGACTCTGTGGGTGCTGTCAGTTCATCTGGTTTCTATTTAATTGCTTTATTTTTCAATAGAAATCCAGAAAATTGCACATTCTCTTTAAATTGTTTCAGTAAAAAAGTTCTCACTCCTTCCTCCTATTAGCAGCTCGAAGTTTTGACACATGTGAATCAGGCAGATAAGGTTTGGAGAAGAAATGAAAACAAAACCTGTCTTGTTCCTTAGGTAGTGTAAAGCGGTCCTTATTAGCAAAATGTTAATGAAGTGTTGGAAAATGACAGTGTTTTAACAAGAGGTTCTCAGATGTGTTTGTAGTAACACAGTTGTGCAAGTAGACTTGTATTTCTTCAGAGCAGGACTTCATACAGCTTCTAAAATAACTTCAGTGAGGCTTTAGTTTTTCAAGGGAATTTGTATTTAAAAGCTGTGCTGAAAGGGAGCAGTAATAATCAATTTGTTGCACTCCCAATAATCAAAAATGTGCAGTAACTATTCTTCTGATTTACTTTTTTTTTGGCTAATAAAACATATGCTTAGCACTTGCACTTGATTTCAGATAATTTCTGTAAAACAGCAATTACACCTGTGGAAATTCTGATTAAAAATATGCTGAGGAATGGTTTAATTTCTATTTTTTTCCCCCCAATAGTCCTGTTTTCCCTTTGAGTTATATGGACTGCATTTGCCAGATTGTGAGTTTCAATTGCCAAAGGAAGTGAATCTCCTTGCTGCACATCCAGTCCAGTTTTTAGCAGTAATTATCATGAATAATTTAAATTCAAAGACTTTTATAAGCTTAATACAAATTCTGTGCCAGCTTCTACACGGAATATGAAATGCATAAGAGAACTGGAACACAATCTATGAGTAAAGTCTGCTTTTTCCACCAATATTATCTGACTAAGTAGAGGTACAGAATCCAGGAGTTACCTGTTCATGGAATGCAAACCTCCCTGTTTTTGCAGGCATCAAAAGATGGAGACCAGGAAAACGCTGCAGCAAATCGAGGGAAAATATTAGTGCTGAGGAGGAGAATTGAAGAGCTGGAATCCCAGATCACCCAGAAAAATGAAGAGTTACAGAAAAAGGTGGTGTTTTGTAGGATGTGGCTTTTCACCTTTGTGGTGTAGGATTATGTTGGAATATGTTTATTTAAATATGTGTTTATTTAAATAAGCAATTCTGAGAGTTTTGTGTTGAGGAATTGAAATGTTGCAACCTCAGCAAGGGCAGTGGGAATTCTGTTGTGCCTTCAGTGAGCAGTGAATCCTGGATGAATCGAGTAGGATACACAAATGGGGGTCAATGTTGTATTTAAATCTTGCATTTTGAACAAAAATACTGGTTTGCTTCAATTTTTCTCATTGAAAAAATAAGGCATAACAGGAATAAATGTAGGCAAGGGCTGATTTCATGTCGTGGTGTTTTGTGGACATAACTTCCCTGGGGAAGGGGGCAGGAATGGGAATGCTGCAGGGTTTGAGAGAGCAGGGTTCAGCAAATAAAGATAACACTTCAAACAGAACCAGTTAGACATCTGAGTGTAATTTTTGGAGTACTCTAACACAGGCAGTAAGAAAATGATGCAAATTATTCTTCTGTGCTGGAGATGGAAGCCCAGAGCACAAACAATTGTGCCTTTTCACCTTCAGGACGCTGAGCTGGAGGCCCAGCGCGGCCGTGGGGCTGACATGGATGCCATGCTGGCAGAGAAGGAGAAGAAGCTGGCTGAAAGGGATGCTTACATCAGGGATTTGCAGGTGGCCTGTGGATCTGGTGATGCTGCCAATGAAATATTCCTGCCCAATGAAGAACTGAAGGTGTGTTAGCAGCTCAGTTATAAAATCTCTGTAGAGTTTTCAAGGAACCAGTGAATTCTGATGTGTTATGTGGTCAGCCCTTCTCTGAAACACAATTAATGTGAATAAAAATTCTCTACTGACTATTTTCATTTATATATATTTACTTAATTATTTTGTCCTTACCAGGGAAAGGCTTAATGATTGCTGTATCATTTTTTTGCTAATTGTCTTTTGGTTTGCATTGTAAAGAGCCAGCTGGCAGCTAAAGAGTCATCACTGCAAAGCATGGAGATCCTGGTGCAGAACCTTACCAAGAAGGTGGGAGACAGTGAAGAAAAATGCAGCTTGTTCCAGGAGCAAATTGAGAGCCTGAGAAATAGTCAAAACAAGGAAAGAGAGCATTTCCAAGGAAAAGAAGCTACATATATGGAAAATGTAAGTAAATGCAGGATTCCAGAAGTTATATCCAGTTCTTAGGAAAATGGTAGGAGAGCTACAAACCACATTGGGAGTAGAATACAGGTGTTTGAGGAGGAGACTGCTGTTTGGGCTTCATTGATAAAAACTTGCTAGGAATGAACATAGCTGACTAATTAATGTATTTACTGTTACTGGAAGCAAAATTCAGGCTTAATTTGGAATCTGTTATCTTGCTGTACCTTTAGACAGCTCAGTGTAGTTTTACTGTAGTTTATGGGCCGGTTTCATATTTCTTTTTTTTGTGGTTTTAGGTACGTGTGTTTCAAAATATTATCCAGGAGAAGGAAAAGGAGCTGGAAGCACAGAGAGAAAAACATGAGCAGGAGCTTTTTAGATTAGCTGCTAAATCTGATGCAAGTGCTGACCTAGAACAGGTACGTTGCTCTGGAAACTCAGCAGCTTGAATTGGGAATCATGTAATTACTAAACTCTGTGACACAGTTCAAGTGTCTGCTTGGGAGAATAAAAATAAGTCTTTTATAGATTTGCTTGATTATTGAACTTCTTATTTTTTGGTAGCTACTAAAGGCCTTGAAGCAGAAGCTCCATGAAAAGGAAGAAGTCATGCTGGGAAGGACACAGGTGATCGATGTCTTGCAAAAAGAGCTGGATGCCAAGGACCAGCAACTGAAAGTAAGGAATGCCATAAGTACGAATACAGGTGTAATATTTGACAGTGGTAGGAAAAACTTGGCATTAAAATTATAAATGCTTTTTGTTCTGTGTTGTTTTTTTTTCAAACAGGAGATTAATGAAAACCTAAAACGTGTTCTGTCTGAAAAAGAAAACCTCCAGTCTAAACTGGATGCTGAGAAACATGTAATGAGAGCCCAGTTAAAAGACATGATGGAGAAACATGAGCTCGAAATGACAAAAGTTAAGGAGAAATACAATGCTGAACTGCATGAAATTCAAGAGAAACATGAAACTGAGCTGCAAGAGAAAGATCAGGCCCTGGTTCAGCTTCAGAAACAAGTGGCAGAATTGAGTGGTGGTGGACAGAGTAACTCCAAAGAAGTCAAAGATCTGGAATCTATAACCAAAGAGAAGGTGGAAGATTTGGAAGGTATCCTATTGAAACAGTTGTCACTGACAATATTAAAAGTTTCTTTGCCCCAGAATTTTGCATATTTTGAGCCAATTTAATACCTGTTGCAATTGGAACTACATGAAATTTGGTGGAATGTTATTGCCCCACTAATTAAAGTGATCAAGTACCATAATAATGAGGGTTAGAGGATCACTGAGATAATCACATGAACCATGAATTTCTCACTGTGTTTCTAATTTTTATGTTTTTCTGTAAATGCTGTTGTCTTGTGTGTGTAACTTCCAGTTGCTAAAGGAATTAAACATAAGGCTTGCATTAATAACTTTTCCAAGGTTTTCAGTAATTCCTGCTTCTTGTTTCTTAGTCCAAGTGAAATTGAAAACAGAAGAAGCCAGCAAATCCGAAGCCAAGTTTTTGAAAATGAAGGCTTGGTCCAAATCAAGAATCAAACAGCTGGAGGATGAACTGAAAAATGTATGTGTGGCTTTATGTTTAATACTCTGTGTCTTTCTCCAGCTACTGTGCTTGGAGATTTGATTGGGGAAAAAGTAAACTGAGAGGTAAATAGAATATTAAAATAGTTTACTTTATGAAAATGGAATGGACATAAAATGCTGATACAAGATGTGGTTTAAATAAAAAATAGTACAAATTGTTGTTACCAGCGTTCAGGAGTAAATTTGTTAGAGCTGAGCTGCTGTATTGCACTGTAAATATTAGAAAAACAGCTATTCTAGATACTACTAAAGAATAAGAAACAAAAAAGCTGTGATTTTGCTGTGTTTGAAACCCCCATAACTGTCTTTTCTTGCAGTTTTCCTCCAAGAACAACGATGTGTCTGCCTTAAACAATCGCGTGTCAGAATTAGAAGTGGAAAATGAAGAACTACAGTCGAAACTGCAGTCATTGCACGACATCAGAACTCAGAATGGTAAAGGAAAATCTTTTGCAGATGATCCAAAGTAAAGAGACAAAAATAAATTAAACTATTTGTGTCCTCACGACCCAAATTTATTATGTTTTTGTAGAAGAACTGCTGAAAAAGCTGGAGCTCTACGAAGAGCAGCAGAGGAAGCTGCAGGCTGATCTCGACCAAGTTACAAAGAGAGCAGCTTCACAGGTTGACTTGACAATTGATTTGCATGAGTTATTGATTAATGGTGCTAATTAGACTTTGGAAAGTGTGTCATTTGGAGCTGAGAATGAATTTATTGATAGGTGGAATTGTCACTGTTCCATTGGAGAACAAGATGACAGGTGTTGAATTACTTGAAAAGATTGATTTCTCCCTACTGTGCACACACTTTAAATTACATTTCTCCAAGCAGTTTGCTATTTATTTAGTTGTGTTTAAGATGAGTCATCCAAAGTGTGGCTGTTATTTTGTAGACAAAATATTTTTAATATTTTATGAAGTCGTGGGGCTTGTTTTTCACATAATCTACAACGTTTACAGTTATCGATTTCATAGATTTTTATTTATGCAGAGCAGTGAGTTGTGATGCTTTGCCAACTTACAATGTATTTACATTTGCAGAGGGGGGTGGTAAATACATTTTAATGCAGAATTTCTCTTGTTAGGCCAGTGAATCAGGTAGTGTGGATGAACTGCAGAGTCAGCTCTTGGAATGGCAGGAGAATGTCCCAGAGTCGGAGGAATCCCGGGATCAAGTCCGAGAGGAGAAATCTGCCATGGCCTTGAGAATGGCTCAGATTGAGGAGGAGAGAGAAGGTGAATTGTTTTATTTCCACTCCAACACCCTGTTTTTAGAGATCTGTGTGTGTCTGCTGTGCTTCAGACAGAATTGATAGCACACCACCGTGACTCATTTCTGTAGTCATAAAATACGGATCGTTAGTGAAATTGCTGAAATTGGCAATTTCTGCTTTTTCCTACTCCCTCAAGTTTGTTTCTCATACATTCATCTTGTTTTCTATAATTTTTATGAGTAGATGTGCTGTTCTGTTTGCCATTGGAGCTGCTGCTCTGTAAGACTGCTTGAAAAGCTTGTTGTCTGCATATGATAAATGATAAAAATGATAAAAAACCCCATATTTTATCAATGATAAACAGTTCCCCATTGAAATATTAAAGCTGCTTTCACACTGCTGAAGGTGTGGGGGACTGTAGTGTTGGTTTGAATTAGGGGAATGAAGCAAAATGTACCTGACATGGAGTTTCTCTTCAGGAAATTCCTCATTAATTCTGTTTAGGGTATTTAGTGGTGTGTTAGTAGGTGCCACTTGTATAGGCCAGCTGAATAATGCTAACTGGCAGTGGCTCGGAGGTGCTTAAAAATAGCAAATTACCTACAGAAAATAGCATTTCAACTGATGTCAGGTTTTACAGCTTGCTAAATTATTAATTAATCAGCTGATGAGAAACTGAAGTAGCTTCTATTCAAACTTCTAAAAGTCTGGTTAAATTTCAGATAGTTTTTACTGCTCTTTCCATGCCATCTGCACTAAATTGCAATTTTTGTCCCCTTAGTTAACTGCGTGGGGAATAATGGCAAATCTTAATGCACAGGACCTACCCTCATAATTAATCCAGTTAGTTAATTTGAGCCTTCTCTTTTCAATCTGCAGTTGAATTATTTTGCATTTCCACGATCCATTTGAAAGCTCAGTGTGTAAGCACAGAAATGTTTTAAGGATCACCTCTCTTCTTTTTGAAGGATTTATACTTTGGGATTGAAAGGGAATAACACCCTCTTCATTAAACCTACCTGGTAGCTCGTGTGTACTGGCCAGAGAGCCACATGCAATATGAATAACACTTATAAAATTTCCTCTCCCTCAGTCCAGGTTTAATTTTGCATTTTTTTTCCCCCCTTGGGAATAGCATGACCTTTCTGTTTCTTTTTTTTTTTTTTTTCCTGCCGTTCCACCTGGTGAGCCCTGAGCGTCCCTTCCCCCTCCACTCCTACCCTCCACTGCGATTTGGGCAGCCAGGGAGAGCAGTTTCCCATCAGTTTTGTGCATGCAGGTTCCTGCAGCAATGGCCCCTTGCAATGCACTGTTGCTGATTTCTCCTGCTTCTTGGCTTCTCGGGGAGAAAATTGCCAGCAGTGCCTTGGAAGGTGTGCCATTGATGGTTTGTGGTTTTTAGCAAGACGTGTAACAAGTGCTGGGTTTTAACTCGAGTTTCTCCTGCCTTGCAATACCTCTTTCTTCTTTTATATTAATAAAATCATCATTTTTCACTGTAGTAACAGCTGACTCCATATTTATGTTGTAGCTTTATCCTGAGACGAATTTCTTGGCTTGCCACAAGTGGTTGTGACTAAGTAAGAATCAAATTCATTCTTAGCACTACCTGAAAATCAGTGGTATTCTTAAAAAAAATTGCATTCCATCCCATAAATTGCTGTACTTTGCATGAATTAATATTAGCCACCAGTATTTTAAGCAATATGTAAGTAATATGCAGCATGAATAGTGACACAAAGAAATACAGACACATCATAGTTTATATGCAGTGTGTATCTGGAAAAACTCTGGGAAGTTTTTCAGGTTTTTATGTCAGATAATTGCAAATGAAAAGCTTCCTCAGCTGCTGTAAAACATTAGAAAATGCATTTACTTACTAATTGTTGTTAAAGCAATGCTCAATTTAACTGGAAGTGTTTTAACACTTGTCTGAGTGTGCTGAGTCATTCTGAAGGTTCTATTCTATANGAAAAGCTTCCTCAGCTGCTGTAAAACATTAGAAAATGCATTTACTTACTAATTGTTGTTAAAGCAATGCTCAATTTAACTGGAAGTGTTTTAACACTTGTCTGAGTGTGCTGAGTCATTCTAAAGCTCCAGTTTCTATACTTCCATTTTTCTTGTGACTGTGGTAATTTCATTGTTTTTTTCATTATCAGATACTTAGGAGCCTAAATATATTGGGTTCCTACATGAGAGTATAAGAGAAGGGGTTAAATTTTTACCTGGAATAAATCCTATTCTTTGAACCCCTTAACTGGCAGTTCCTATAAACAGAGGTTTAAGGCCTGGGATCAAAATTTGGCCTTTATTTTTACAGCCTTGAAAAAAATATGTATGATGATAAAAAAAATGTGTAGAAAATCTAGAAAATACACAAAGGTGTGTAAAACACTGATGAATTGACAGTGCAAGAAACCAAAGTGGAATTGAAATCAGAAGTATAATCCACTTTATCAATCCCACTCGAAAAGGGTCATTATTTTTTTCTTTACCTTTTTCCCCCACTGATCTTTTCTGACAAGACTTTAGGTGTGTGACTTTGAACTATGACAGTAAGGATTTAAATCTAGCAGGTGCTACAGAATTGTGAGTTAAAGTATAAGTAATCCTTGGCCAACTCAGATGAAAGCAGAGTATTCCCTGTAGGGCTGAATCTCCAGACAGTTCCTGGTGTTGACCTCACAGATGCATCGACACCAGTTCTCTCTGGATTTTGTGTGCTGTGAGGACAACTGTGGATTCATGTGGTTAAGCTGAAAGCCAAATCTAATTATCCAATTATTCAATTAAAATATGGAGCCAGCTTTACTCTTCCCTCCCTTTCCCTGGCTGTGCTGTGGTGTCTGCTTTGCATGGGACGTGTTGTTTCCTAAATCTTTACCCCGACCGTGTTTTGTCGTGTCACAAAACAGATGGGAATGCACTTGAGATGACAAATCATTTCTAACAATGAGCAGGATGCATACCTAAGCTTTCATACTCTCAGTTTATTCAGTGTGTGTATTTACTAGTGATTCTGTATTTGTCTTGAGAAGAATGATGTTACTAATTCATGGTAAGATGGTTTGATGCCAGTTTGCAGTGTAACAGACACGTGCTTGTGACTTCCTCAAATGATCTGGCTTTAGGGCTCGTACTAAAATTAAAAGTTTTTCTAAAAATGAATGTGATTGTTGAGATTAAAAAGGCATCAGCTGAAAAAGCTGTGGTTTTCATCATACAAATTAGGTATATTTGAAACTGATCAATTGAATTGAGATGTGATTTGGCATTTTAATTGATTGGCTTTTCTTCTTAGTATGGTATAACCTTCACCCTTCCCACTCTCCTGTATAATGTCATCCTTTAGAGCTGATGAAGAAGTGAAGTTAGACTTCAGTTTCCTTCTTCTTAGTGAGATGTATTATTTTACTCAGACTTTATGTTCCACATAGCAACGTTGGAGGGAAATCACAAGGTGAACGCAGTGGATTTTAATCTTTAGTCTCGTTCCTGTCAGTCATTCGTAGGGACTCCACCCTGTCCCTGGTCTCTTTTCATGTAGTAGTGTCTGATATAAATGTAAATGCTTTCCTGTGGCACAAAACTGATTGAGGATGACTGGTTCTTTCCTGGCTGCTCCGATCCAGCCATAGTCTCAGGGCAGCAGGAGCTGGAGGAGGAACTGGCCACAGTTCAAGGAATGGGCAGGCTGCAGCAGGCAAGAAGAAAAAGCAGTCAGACCAGCAGGAAGCTGCAGGTGGGTTCAAAGAGATGTGAGTTAATTTTTACCTGTCTGCTAATAAAAATATGGAAAGTACTGTTGTTTATGTGGTGCTTTAGTCTTTAAAACATGAAGAGCTAAAGAACATAGATTGGAACTGAAAACATTGATAAATTTAATGATCATGTACATAGCCAGAAGATGAGAAATTCCAATGGCATCACACCTCTCTCTTACTCCTTTCCACTGCAAAACCACAAGCTTCTCTCTGGAGTGATTCCCGTGCCTGAAGCCATATGCATGCTTCAGATGTTAAGGCCATTTTTGGCTTCAAGAAAATCTTTACAAATCTATTTGCTGGTGGAGCTTTACTGAATAAATTAGTGCCACTTCATTCAGGTGGACTTTTAGGTAGGTAGTGCTGTACCTTGCATGAAAAAATGGTAACTTTAGTAAGGATTAGGATGTCATTTTCACATTAACAAACCACTGGAAGAATATAATTCGTTAAGTGATACTTCACAGAACTCTTAACTGTAGGAATCAGGGGACTAATTGAGGTATCCAAACATAGTTATGCATTAGGTTCTCAGATAGCTGAGGGTGTTTTTAAAGGCTGGCAGATACCTTAAAAAGCCTGTGGGAGACTTGGCTTTTCTGGAAATAATAGCTGGAAGCTGAGCAGGCCACTTTAGTCCACAGCAATCCCACATCCTTGCATTTAGGCACCCGAATCCCGTGCTGAGTTTTGGGATTTTTGATTGAAACCGTGCTTTTAGTAGCAGAATTATCTTACCCCTGCTTACTTCCTTCTTTAAATTAAACTTCCTTCTCATGTTTTGTGTGTAGGAAGAATTCCCCTTCGATGGCAAACAATGCTTCCAAGAGCTGAATGTCACCTTGGATAGCACTGACTCAGCTGAAGGAGAAAACATGGGAGGTTGGTGGCCAGAGTACCCTTCACCTAATGCAGGTGTGATAGCGACTAGACAGTTGATTAAAGCATGCACACAGCATCTGCATTTTGTGTCTATTTTTGTTTTCAAATTTCAGCTAACAGCCCATTTGTGGTGTATTCTAATCTTTGTTGGATTTTTTTTGGCTCGTGTTTTTCCTTCCTTTTCGTTTCCAAGCATGTGCGTGCTGGATGAACTGCCTAGTTCTGGCTCACAAGTACAGCATAAATATGGCTGAGCACTGGAATTGGATGAGCTTTGATGCCCATCACATATCCCATGTGTTCTTTTTAAGTTGTGAGTCTTGTTCCTTTGAATGTGTTTCCACTTGATTTTACTATTGTGTTGCAAACCAGAATTCCATTTCGTTGCTGTTTAATTTAAAGATCCAGTTCTCAGTTTTTAATGCTGATGGTTTTATCTCAGTGGTAAAGATTGCAAATACATTTTATTGTTAAGATGGAATAGGCTCACCTGAAATTGTCAGTCCAGACCAGTTTATTAATAATTACTTAAGATATGATCCTGCAAGTTTAACTTGGGGTTAATGTAACATGAGCTACACTATTGCTTGAGCCACAATAGTGATGGCTCAATATTAGAACATTTCTGCCAGGTCCTCTGAGTTCTTGAGCTCTGCAACTTCATTTTGGTTTTCCAACAGTTAAGAGTACTTTTGCCATCTAAATTTTGGGGATGTAGTGCCTTGGGTATTTCCACTAGAAATGGGTGAGATCTGATTGTGCCCAGCACTGATGAGAACTTGGAATAAACAGCTGCAACCATTTCTAGACTTCAGGAATTTTGGTAGACTGGTCTTGAAAGACTTTTTCTTCTTTGACCTGAGTAGGTTTACGGAGCGTGGTTGAAGAGTTGGAATTGGAAAGAAACCAACTGCAGGAACAGATACTTTTTCTGGAAGAGCGTTGTCAGGATTTGGAAGACAGATTTCAGCTTCAAGGTAGAATGGAGGCTCTCCAGGTGAGCTTTGGAGCTGTGTAAACCTGATGATGCAAGAGAATCATTCTCAGTTTATGTTCTTTATATCCTAGCCAGTAAGCCAAAACCATCAATTTGCAGCTGACAAAAAATGGTGGCAGCCTAATTTATACTCATTAATTATGTTGTCAGAGGGTGTGCACATCCTATATTATGCTTTGAGGTGGAAGCCTGTTGCTTTTGTTCAGCACGTGAAGGATTATGATTAGGATTAAGCTTTATTTGTTTTAGAAACATAGTAAAAAAAATTATTTTCATAATTCTTTGTGGAGGTCTTTGCCAGAAGGTCCAGAATTAGATTTTGGTTATGACTGGCTTAAGTCTCCCTCTTCTTAAGAAACATCCCTCATTTTCTTTTCTGGGTATGTGTGTATTAAATGTTTCTCATGTATAAATATGCCCATTTATAGAAAAGAAACTGTGTATAGAAAAATGATGAGTAATTTTATATATATATATATATATATATATATATATATATATACACACATGCAGTCTGAACTCCACATAGACATATATTTATATTTTAAAACCATTCAATGAAGATCCCATAAAGAGCAGGTTCTTTTCAAAGAAAAAGTTGTTTTTAGTATTGCCTGACAGACAAATCACTGTGATAATTTGTGAGTTGTATTTTCACTAAGTGACACAACTGATCTTGTACTCAAACTCTTGGTGCACTCCTCCTAGTTCTTTATCTGTTAAGTTGCACAAGTATAAAAAAGAATGGTTTTAAGATGAGAGACGAGCTTTCATTAATTATTGAGACCCTTGTAACGAAGCCTTTCAATACAGGTAACGTTTGGTGTAGAGGAAGAAGGGCAGCTATTGAGGGCGGTGCAGGTGTGTTCTGCCTCCTCCAAAATGCCACCTTCTATTCATGGATGGTGACAAGTTTGCCATGTTTGTCCTACTTGCTGTTGATTCTGGATGTGTTTTGCTTTTGGTTTTTGGTTGCTGTTGTATGACTTTTTTTTTTTCTTTTTTTTTTGGTGGTTTTATTTTTGAGTTGGTGCAGTGGATCTGATTAGAGTAGGAGATTTGTACCGTGTTTAAAAACCCCAAAAAGCTGTGTGAACGAAGCTTGCTTCCTTCTGTCTCCAGTTCTCTGATGCTTCTCTGAGTGTGATAAGGCTCTTTGTCATTGCTTTGTTGCAGAATGAAAATGAACGTTTGCAAACTCAACTCACCCAACTGCGCAGCCAACAAATGCGAGATGTGGAAAAGCATCAAATCCTGATCTCGGGCTTGAATGAGCAGCTTAAAGGGTAAAATGAAGGTTCTTTACAACTCCACACACCATTGGCTTTCTTTGCTTTAAACTACAACTTCTAATGAGGAGTATAATCTCTTAAAACACTTGAAAAAAACGATTACTTGACTCATGTTTCTGTTTGCAGTTGTGTTATTTTTATACTTGGAAGTTGAAGTGGAAAGTGTAAAAATAATGATTCTCTTAGTTTGGGGCTAGTAGGTTTAGAAACCTTAAGGCAAGCTTTGTTTTCAAAATGTCTAAATATGTATTTTCTTCTTAGATTAAGTGACAGGAATAGTTTCCTTGAAAATTCCCTTGGAGAAAGAGAACAAAAACTGGTGAGCACGACAGAAAAGCTGGAACAAATCGAAACTTTGAGGAAACTGCTTCAAGAAAAGGATGTTCTGAACAAAGAGCTTGGTGAAAAGTTTGTGCATGCTGAGCAAAAAGTAAGTTAAACCTGGAGTTAGTATTTCACTTACTAGAACTGATGAGCTTTAACCATGACTTTCTATTTGTGTCCCAGCAGAAATATTGCTGTTTTCTCAGGCTGAAAATTCTTGCTCTGTCTTTACAGTTTTGTTCATTTAATTGCTTTGCATTAAGTTTGCTATAAGGATTTCTTAGACCCAACACAGCTTTGCATGAAAGTATTTACATTTTATTGGGGTGATAAATTATTTATTAATTTCCAAGTATAAACTTTGCTGTTGTGTAAAGTCAACATTATCACTCATTACAGTTTTAATAGAATTCTGTGTATTTCTATCACATGAACTTCTACTTTTAATACTAAGTTGAATGAAGCCTTAAAGAAATGCAGTGTGTATGAAGTGGAGAACGTTGAGCAGAAAACAGCCATCAGTGACCTCACAGAAAGAGTTGCTACACTGAAAGAAAAGGTAATTCATAGAAATAATGTAAGAGAAGAAATTGTATGTTCATTTAAGTGTCAGCAAAAGCGACAGCATGAGCTGCTTTAAATTTCATACACTGAGCTTTCTTTTTGCTAAAAGAATTTAAAGAATAACATCTTTACATTGGGTACAAGCTGATTATCTTAAATGTTTGTTCTGTGTGTGGGGTGTAAGTTCTGTTCTCCCTCTAAGGGGTGTTTGGAGTGTTCTTGTGACATTATTTTCTTGCTGTTTAGACTTTGAAACAAGACAGCGTGGTGGAGTCCATGCAGCTGGACCTGGACCAGACGAATGAAGAGCTTGACAAACTGAATTCGAGCCATTTGGAGGAGAGGTCTCAACTCATTCAAGATCTGCAGAAACGTGAAAGAGAAATCGATAACCTGAAAGAAGCGCTGGCAGAAAAAGACAGGGAGATGTCTGTCCTGTCTCTGAGCATGACAGAATATTCTGAGCAGGTTATGGTCCTGAAGCATCAAGTGCAGTGCAAAGAGGAGGAGATGCGAGGTTTGGAAGAGGCTTTGTCCAAGGCTGAAAGGGAAATGCATTTGCTGAAGGAAGTACAGACAGCCGATGTGAGAGATGCCAGCGTGAAGATCTCTGCCCTTTCTGAGCAGAGTAACACCATGAGACTGGAGCTGGAGAGATTGAGAGCTGAGAATGAAGCTAAAACCAAAGAAAACGAGGAATTGATGAGGCAGAGCACTGAGAACAGCGTGACAATTAAGGATCTCCGCTCCGAAATCAAGGCCAGCAGCGTCGCGTACCGTAACAATCTGGTGGAGTGCGAGTCGCAAATTACTCTGCTGAAGGAGCAGATTGCTAAATCATCTGAAAAGCTGCAAGAAACAGAGGATAAACAAAGAAAAGAAACGGAATATTGGAAATCTCAGCTTGAGGAAAACGATGCTCTGAAGGAAAAATGGAACAATTTGCTTAAAGAGAAGGAGAGCAAAGCACAGACGCTGGAAAATGAGTTAAAATCAGTTAAAGATTCATACAACAAGCTGGTTTTGGAAAATACTAATAAAGATGAGGAGTTGGCTGAGTTATCCAGGAAGCTTACAGAACATTCTGACCATGAGGAAACAGCTAAAAAAGAATTGCAAGAGAAGCAGGAGCTCATTATTTCATTAGAGCAGAAACTTGGGGCTTTGGAGAAGCAAAATGAAGAGACTAAACTTAAATTAACTGGAGATCTGAAAGCCAAAGAGACGTGTTGCCAAGAACTTAATGACCAATTAAATGAAATACATAAACAAATCAAAAAACTGGAGATAGAGACACAGGAGAAAGCTTCAGCTAATAACCAGTTGCAGGCAGACCTTGAAGGGAAACAAGAAAAATTGGCCGAGCAAATAAAAGCAAATGAATATCTGAAAAAAAGTATAGATACAATGGAAAAAGAGAAGGAGCAGCTCATCAGAGAAAATGAGAATTTGTCCAAACTCCTGGATGTGAAAGAGTGTGAGATGTTAAAGAAAACCCAGGCTGTGGCTGAATTAGAGAATAAGTTATCTCTTAGCACTGCTGAGTACGAAAAAACTCTTTCAGTACTAAATTGTGATAAAAACACCCTGGCAAAAGAGATTGAACAGCTCTCAGCAGTTGCCAAGCAAAAGGAAAGTTCAGTTGCAGAACAGCTGGGGGAGAAAACAAAGGAATGCAATGTGCTGGCTGAGCAGTTGTCTGAAAGCAAGGAACAGACCCAACAGTTGCAAGAACAAGTGCAATCACTGCTCATTCAGCTGAAGGAGATCAGAGATGAAGAAATAAAGAAAGAAGAAATGTTAAATAATAAATTATCTGAATGCAGCGGTCTAATTCAAGAGCTCAGCCATAGTAAGGAAAAGAATTTATTCCTGCAGGAAAAAATTCAGAGCCTAACTTTGGATTTTGAAACTGCGAACAGGTCTCTAGAAGAGAAAAATCTTCAAAATGATTCATTATGTAAGGAAATGGAAGAGAGTAAGCTGTGTGTTGTAGAGCTGCAGGATGAAATAAAAAATCTTAAAGATGAAAAAACTAAATTATCTCAGTTGGTAGAGGAAAGAGACCTGGCTGTGAAAGGTCAGGGTTCAGAACTTGAGAAGTTTCAGAGGGAAATTTTTGAAAAAATGGAAGAAAATGCAGCGTTAAATAATCAGCTGCAGCTATTAAACAAAGAAATGGAGGTGCTTAGGCATGAAAAGGAGGAGTTTTCAAGCTTACTGAGTGAGAAGTCACATGAATGTAAACGTCTCCAGTCTGAAATTACTTCAGCAAGGCACCAAGCACAAACAGCAGCTCTAGAAAATGAAAAACTGAAAGCAGACATGGAGACAGTTAATATTACAGTCATGAAAAAGTCAGAGGAAGTAGCTGCTTTAACTTCACACCTGTCCCAACAAAGTCATAATATTTTGGATTTGAAGGACCAAATTGACAGCCTGTTGATGGAGAAAGACAACTTAAAAATTGCCTTTGAGGAAAAAGAAACTCTCCTTTCTGAAAAGGAGGCTTTGATTCAGGAGATGAAAGATAAAGTGGCAGGGGAAGGGCAGTACCTGGAAATCATCTCAGATCTGCGAAGCCAAATACAAGCCCTGAGTGTTGAAACCAATGAGCTCAGACATGCAGTGAAGGAAAAAGAAAATGAGTTTAAGAGGCAAGCCCAGGAATTAAAGTTACTAAAAGATAAATCTGAAGAGTCTGATGTGCTTAGGGTTCAACTGTCTGAGAATATGGAGGTTATTTCTGACCTTCAGAGTCAGCTTAAAAACTTGACAGAACAATCGTCCCAGTTGAACGATTCCATTGTGCAGAAAGATGCATCTTTAAAACAAAAGGTAGATGAATACATCAGTTTAAAAGCACAGCTTTCTGAGGTACAGGAGTCTCGTGTTGTGCAGGAGAAACAGTTACAGCTTTTAGCCTCTGAAGCAGAACAGTTAAAAGTACTTGTTTCGGAAAAAGAATCAGCCCTCAACAGTGTTTCAGTACTCAGTGAGAGTTTAAAGATGCAACTTCAAGAGAAAGAGACGGAGTGTGGTGTCTTAAAGGAACGGATGGTGGAGCTGGAGGAAATGAAAGAGAATTTCCAGAAAGAAATAGAGCATCAGAAGAATGTAATAATGGAGATGGACCAGTCCTTATCAGAAAAGGAATCATCTCTTACAGAAAATGAAAGTCTGCTTGAAACTCTGAAGGAGAAAGCAAGGAAAGATGAAGAGAAGACACATTTAATTTCTCAGCTCCAAAGTCAGGTCCGTGAACTAACAAAGGAACTACAAAACTCTAAAGAGCTAGTCCATGAGAAAGAAAATGCCTTTTTATCTCTTCAGGAGAAAATTGAAGCACAGGATGCTCTGAGGACTGAGTTGAACGTGGCTCTTGGGCAAAAAGAAGAAGTTATTGCTGGACTGCTTAATTCCTTAAAGGAGAAAGATGCCAGTGTGCAGTTGGCAGAGAGCAACGTTAACGCTCTTTCTAGTGAAATTGAAGTTCTCAGATCCAAATTGGAGGAAAGCGGAACAGCCGTGAAAAACCTTACTGAGGAATTTCAGGGAAAGAACGAGCAGCTTGAAAACCACCAGAAAAAAATTGATTCTTTGACTGTTGAACTTGACTCTCTTAAAAACGAGCACCAAAAAGCACTAGACCAAATAAATAGCCGGGAACAAGAACTCCAGCAGAAAGACTTGGCTGTGGAGTCTCTGCGCGTGACGTGTGCTGAGCAGGCAGAGAAATTGGAACGTTTGGAGTTGGAGTTGAACGACGTCAATTCCAAATCATCTCGGGACTGCCATGACAACGCGCTTTTAATAAATAATCTGCAGCGTCAGGTGGAGTCTTTAGAGAAAGAAAAAAACCTGCTGCAAGGTGATGTTGGTAAACTGGCAGCCGAAAACGCCCAACTTACGGCATCTCAGACTGATCTGCAAAAGAAATTGGAAGAGCTCCGGGAAATCCATGAAAAACTAGAAACCAGTGAGAATTATTCCAGGATGCAGATAGATGCTGTCAAACTGCAGATGAAGACTGAAAAAGAGAAGTTACAGATGCAGGTTAGTGTGAAGGGTGAAGAGCTTTCTAAATTGGAATTTAAATGTCAAACTCTAGAACAAAGCCTTCTGGAGTCAGAAAACAAATGGGTGACAGAGCTTGATAGGGCAAATTCACAAAATAATGATCTCACTGAGCAATTGAGCAGTTTAGAAAGTGAAATGAAATCAAAAGATAGCAAAATCCAGTCTCTGCAGCAAGAGCTGGATCTTATAAAAGAGAAATTAACTCAGAGCTTATCTCCATTACTTAGTAGTAGGCTTTTATGTAAAGGAGAGAAGGCACAGACTTCAGGTTCTGAACTGCAGCCAACCGATAGTAAAACTCAGTTGGAAAAATTCTCCACTCTGGTAGCTGCTATTCTGAGCAAAGAAACAGAAGGGGAACATTTGCAACTGGTGCTTTTAGAAAAACAGAAAGAAATAGACACCTTGAAAGATGAATTAAGAAGCATTGAGTGGCTTGAGAAGCAGAAGGAGGTGCTGCAGAGCGACATGGAAAAGATGAAGGGCGAATACACGTCTGAGATTGAATGTCTGTCAAAAGAAATGGTCTCACTCAAGGAAACATTAGGCAAGCAACAGGCTCTCCTGAAAGAAAGGGAGGAGTCTTTGGCAGAAATAAATAAGCAGGTGGAATTTCTTCAAGACAAGATGAATAAATCCGAAGAAACGGTAAGAACTAGTCAAGAAAAGCTGCAGGCTGAAGGTGAAAAAGTAGCAAGTCTCCTCGAAGAAATGGGGGAAAAAGATCAGCTCGTCAAAAACTTAACTTCCCAGGTCCATCAGCAGAAGGATTTAATTTCTGGGCTGAGCCAGCAACTGAAAGAAAAAGACTGTTCTGTTACCCAGGTCATGGAATCGTTGTCTAATGAAATGCTGAATTTTTCTGAAGAGAGAAATGCATTAAACGCCAAGCTGCAAGACCTTGAAGCTGTCCATAATAGTTCAGTGGCAGAGCTAAACCGAGTATTGCGGGAACTTGAGGATTGTAGGAAAGAGCTGGAACATAACCAGGTTACATTGAGCAGCAGAGAAGCTGAATTTAAAGGTTTAATGAATGAAAAGGAGGAGATGAAGTGTAATCTTGAGAAAATGGGCAAGGAGAAAGAGAATCTGAAAAAGAAACTCCAAGCAGCGTTGATAGTAAGGAGAGATCTAATGCAGAAAGTTGGAAAATTAGAAAAGAGTGGACAGGAAGAAGTAGAAAAAGAGCAAAAAAAAGCAGAGGAGCTGTTGAAGCAAGTTAATGAGTTAACAGCCAAACTGAAACTAATTGAAGGACAAAATCATGATTTTGAGTCTCATCTTGGAACTTTAAAACAACAGCTTGTAGAAAAAGATGCCGAGATAAGTGATTTGACCAAAACTTTATCTTCAAGAGCGTCCTATGTAGAGGAACTTCAGCACAATATCGCAGAGCTAAATGATGTCATAGCTGAAAAACAAAATGTTTGTGAGCAGAACCTGAAATCTTTAGGGGAAAAGGACTGTAAGCTTGCTCATCTGCAGTCTGTGCTTGATGAAAAAGCAAGGGCATATCAAGAGGAGCATTCTCAGTTGCTCTTGACTCTTGAAGAGGTAAAGTCTGAACTTAAAAAGAAGGAAGAATTGTTGAAAAGTTCCGGTTTAGAAGAGCCTGGTTCAAGTGCTGGAGGCAGGAATGAGTGTCTGAATCCCAACAATGATGTTAATGCCATGAATCAATTACAAAAAGAAAAAGAAGCTTTACAGAGGGAGCTTTTGGCCGTGAAAGAGGATACAAAAAAATTCCAGCAAGAAAGGGAAGAGCACATGAAACTGGCGGTGGATTTTGATGAACAAAAAACCGACCTTGAGCAGCTCAGGCAAGAACATAAAGCACTGTGGGAAGTTCTCCAAACAAAATGTAAGGAGCTGGGCTTGAACCAGTTAGAAGGGAAGGAGCTGGCTCCACCCAAGGCACTGCTGGGAGAAGAAGAAGCTGACCTAAGGAATTTGGAATCGGACAAACCAAGAAACAAGGTTCAGGTTGAATCCTTGAAAGAATCAGAAAACATGATCACTTCAGTGCCAAGTGAAGACGCCGAGCTAAAAGAACTAAGGAGTGATTATGCCAAACTTCAGGAGGAAACAGAGATGTTAAGGAAAGAGCTGAGAAAACTACTGGTTGAATCTGGTGATGATAAAGAAGAAACAGTTGGTTTAAAGTCTTTGAGCCAGCAGGAGCAATGTCAGGGCAGCTTGCTGGAGGACATAAAGCGCCTACAGAAGAAGCTGAAAGCACGCGAGACTGAAACTGTAGAGCTCAAGGCAATGCTTGAACACGTGAATAATGAGAAAAAAGCACTTACTAAAAAAAGTGAAGAGGATTACAGGATGAGCCAGGAGGAACTGCAGAGGTCAAGAACTGAAGCTCAGCAGGAGGTTGCAGGAAAGAACGAGGAAATAGAAGCGCTGAGATGTTCACTTAGGGATTTAAAAGATAAACTCGGCCTGGAAAAGGAATTATTAAACAAAGCCATAAAGGAGGGCCAGGAAGAAGCCCACCGTTACAAAACAGCTTTTGAACACATGAAGAGTGAAAAAGAGGAACTTCTCAGCTCTTTGAAAAAGTCCAATTTGGAGCTAATTGACCTGAAAAAGGAGGTAGAACATTTCAGTGAAGAAAACAAAAATCTCGCGGCAGAGCTGCGTATGCTGCGTGAGAAGGATGAGATGAGTCAACCTGTGGTGTCCGGCAAAGAGCTTAAGGAAGAAAATGGGACTGAAAAGGAATTGGGAGAGGATGGATCAGAAAGCAATTCCCTTCAAGGGAATTCCGAAGGAAAAGTCACCGCTTTTCAACTATCAGAGGCTGATTGCTCTGGGAAAACTAAACTGAGAGAGGCAACAGCGTGTGAAATCCAGAAACAAATGCGAACGATGGAAGAGCCGCTGGCAAAACCTGCAAATGTAAATGATTCCAAAGCCCAAGAGCAAGGAGCTGTAACAGAAGAGAGATCCAGAGAGCGCCTCCAAAGGAAATTACAGGCGGCTTTGATATCGCGTAAAGAAGCCCTGAGAGAAAACAAATGTCTGAAGGAACAGATTGATCAGCTGACGGTGGAAAGAGAAGAGCTGGTGAACAAGACTGGAATGCTGGAGCACTTGCTAGAGCTTGGCAGAGAAAAGCAGAGTTCGAGTGCTGCGGCTCCGTTGTCCGGAGAGGAGAGCCTTGCTTCGGAAAACGCGAGGCTGCTGACGGAAAATGAGAACCTCAGTGCGGCGTGTGAAAGCCTGAAATCCACCATGGAGTCCATAGTTCAGGAAAAAGAGGCCTTTTCTTTCCAATTAAATACCTTGAAAGATTCTCAGACAGTTGAATTGACAGGATGGAAGGCTAAACATAGCGAATTAAAGCAGGAGTACGAATCGCTTCTTCAGGCGTATGAGAATATCAGTAGTAAAGTGGCAGATATGAGGCAAGTCCTTGATCTCAGTAGGAAAGAGAAGCAAGAGGCTGTTCAAAGGCTCAGGGAAGGACAGTCTGAGAAGGAGGCTCTGCAGAAACATTTACAAAATGTCCTTGATGAAAATGAGGTTGTTAAGAAGCAGCTGAAGCAGCTCGGTGAGTCCCAGAAGATGGAGGTTGAGGAGTTACAGAGCAAAGCAGAAAGGCAGATCCGTGAGCAGGAGGCCAGGATGCAGGAGCACCAGGACCGTCTGCGTGAGCTCACCGAGCACAACCATCAGCTGATGGAGGAGAACGAGCAGCTGAAACAAACCTCTGAGAACCTAAAGCAGGCTTTAGAGAAAATTCAGGAGGAGAATGATGTCCTTCATAATGACATCACTGTGACTAAAGCAGCCTTGGGAGAGCTGCAGGTTCAAATGGAAGTCTACCAAAATGATACACAATCTAAAATCAGTGATGCCTTACATGAGAATGAATCACTGTTAAAGGACATTAATGTGTTAAAGGATCAACTCTCCGAAAAAGAACAAGCTGTGCTTGTCCTAGAACAAGAAAGAAAGTTAATTTCAGAAAAAGCACAAGAAACTGAGAAATCCTTGCTCCACAAAACTCATTGTCTGACAAAGCTGGACATGGAATGTAAAAATCTGACACAAGAAATCGTTAGTCTGAATGAAAAAGTTAAGATTTTAGAGGATGACAAATGTCTGTTACAGGAAGAATTAGAAAATGCACAAGAAAGCTCTTACAAAGTAAAGAACGAGAGAGAATTTCTGGAGACAGAATTGCTTAATCATGTTAAGAAAGTCGATCATCTTACTGATAGGATGAAATCAGCACAGGCACAGAATAACTTGCTGTTACAGCAGCTGGAAGAGTTAAAGGCAGAAAAATTCAACGTGGTTAGAGAGAAGGAAGAGCAACAGCTCCATCTTGTAAAGATGTTTGAGGAGAAGGTGAAAAGTGCTCAGAGGGATAATAATGGGACTAAAAACAAAACAAAAGAATTGCAAGAACTCTTAAAGGAGAAACAGCAGGAGATCAACCAACTGCAGAAGGATTCTATAAAGTTCCAGGAGCTGATCCTGGATTTGGAAAGATCTGTGAAATTGTCACAGTCAAAAAATGAAAAATTCGAAAAGGACTTGAGTAATGTGTCAGAAAAGCTGGCAAAATCAAATGAGGAAATACTTCATCTCAAGGGAAAGCTTTCTGCACAGCTGAACCTGCTGGATCAGTCAAAGAGGGAAGCGGACAGGCTTCAAGAAGAGAACCTAAACTGGAGGAAAGAACTTCAGAAGAAAGGCGACGAACTGCAGCTTCAAAAGCGAGGATACGAGAGAGAGTTGGAATTCCATCTCCAGCAGCTGAAATTGCTTCACAGAGGTGAACTTTCGAAGCTGGAGGAAAGACACGGTGCCCTTGAGAGAGAAAAGGATCGGGCCATGAGTGAGGTTCGGGGTTTGCAAGAGGAGGTCAGCGCGAAGGACTCGCAGAACAGGCAGCTCCAGGCAGATCTGAACGCGGCTCTGGCACGGCTGGCCGCTTTCACCAAGTGCATGTCCTCCCTTCAGGATGACAGGGACAGGGTCATCACTGAGATGAAAACCTGGGAAATGCAGTTCAAAGAGGCCATCCAAACCAAAGAGAAACAGCTGGAAGACAGTAACAAAAGAATAGCGGCCTTGCAAGATGAATTGAAAGAGAAAATGACTCAGATTCAAGAGCTGAATATCAAATATTCTGTGGTAGAGGAGACAAAGGATGAGCTGTATTTGAGGCAGAAATCTGTTGATATGCAGCGCTATGAAGAGCTCTGCAGGATAAAGGAAGAAAATACCTTCTTTTTTAACAGACAGCAAGAGCTGGAGAGTGTTCTTCAGTCCAAAGAAGAAGCTTTGCAAGCGCTCCTGAAAGAAAATAATTCTCTTAATCATCTCATAGAGAATAGTAAAAGTGCAGGAAGAGAGATAAAAGCCCTGGAAAGTAATTTTACAAGACAGGAGCAAGAATTGCAAGAGCTTCTAGCAGAGAAGGAGAAAGTGAATGCTGAATTGCAGAAGCAGATGACCATTTCTGAGCAAATGAGGATCATGCTAAATAATAAAGACAAAGAGATTTCCTTACTCATTGCTTCAAAAGGGGATGAAATTTCGGACTATCTGATTCAGGTACAGACTCAACATAGGAATCAGGTCAAAGAGTACGAACTTCAGGTGAGGTCTTTGCAGATGGAGAGACAACAAGCCGAGGAGTCCCGCCAGAGGCTGGAGAACGAGCTGAGAAACCTCCAGGTGAAAGCAGAAAAAGCAGGTCAGGATAAGGCTGCGATTGCCAGTGAAATAGATGCCTTTAAGAAATCCATGTCATCCCTCCAGAACGACCGAGATGATCTTTTCACCAGGTACAAGGAGCTGGAACATCTTCACCAGGATGTCTTAAACCAGAGGGACAGTCTTCTGGTTGGCAGCGCGAGCGAGGCTAACGCTCTGAAACAGGAGTTGAGGGTCCTCCTCAACAGGATCGATGATCTGCATTCTGAAAATGCAATGCTGAGTGCACAGCTGATAAAATACAGGGAGGATCTGAACCAGGTGTTGTCTCTGAAAGACCATCAGCTGAAGGACTTGCTTAAGCAGAAGTTGGATTGTATTAAAAGCCTTGAGCATGAAAAGTACGATCTTCAGAAACAAGTGAAAGAGATGCAGCTTTCCAGTGAACTGCAGAAGGGGGCTGCCGTGGCTTTGGAACACGAGAATAAAAAATTGGCATGTAAAGTAAGTGATTTAGAATCTCTGATTGCCTCACTAAACAAAGAGAAACTTGTTTCTGAATCTGGAGAGAAGCTGCTAAGCAGTGAGAGTGTTCAGAAAAAAGACTCAGATGGGCAGCGTGGAGGAAAGCTTCAGAAAAAAGCTCAGGAACTCCAGAAATCCAGAGGCAGAAATGCAGATGAGGAACACAGTGGGACTCTTTTGGCACTTGAGGATGGAAATAAACCTGATGCTTCTGCAGAGAAGACGCTGCTCGAAGTTCAGTCCCAAAACAGCGAGCTGAGATCCCAAAACGAGGCCTTTGGGAAAGCAATGACTGCTCTGCAGAACGACAGAGACCGCATCATAGAGGAACTGAAAGCTCTTCAGAGCAAATACACCTCCGAGCTCCAGAGTGAAAGAAAAAAAGGAGATGACCTTGCAGCTCAATTGGAGGGGTTTAAATCCCACCTCATGAGTATCCTCAAAGAAAACTCTGCTCTTCCTGGGGCCGTCCTTGATGCTGCGGATCAGGTTACCCTCGCTCAGGTGGCTGAGGACGTTGGAAGCGTCTGTAGGACTTTAGGCAGTCGGGAGCTGGAGGTGAGCAGGCTCTCAGCCCAGTGTGCCGCTCATGTCCAGCAGATTGAAGCCTTTGCCAAGGCCATGGCCAGTCTCCAGGATGACCGAGACAAATTGCTGCAGGAGCTCAGCCATCAGAAGGTAACTTCTGCAGCCAAGCAGGGCACAGCTTCATTTCTCATTGATTGCAGCGGCATCAATGAGAGAAATCCTTGTAAAAGTAGTTTGGATGTGCCTCAGAACGAGGGGGACACTTGGGTAAGTTGTAATTAGCCACGTGGCTCTGTAGTTTTATTCTTGGTGCAGAGAATGCTCAGACACACGATGGGTTCTGCAGTTGAACTCTGTAGATGGTGTGAGTGCTAAGACAGCGCTGTGTGCCCAGAGAAGGTGTGTTTACAATTTTGGGTGTTGAGGTAATTACCTGTTAAACAAAGCAAATGGGGAGAAACCCTAGTCTGTAATTAGAATTTTAGCACTAATCAAACTTCACCCACGTAGCTTTGATTCCTGTTCACTAATGATGTTTATTAAACCTAGGCTAAAGAAGGAGCCAACCTTGCAGCTGTTGAAATATCCAAACTGAAGACCAAGGTTGATGATTTGGAGAAGGCTTTGCACCAGACAAAAACCTTCCAGGCAGAAACCGAGAGAGAGATCACATCATACCAGAATGAGCTGGCTGGATTAAGGTACCACAGTACAGCTTTATCCTCTTCATTGATTTGTATAGAATATATAATTAACTTAACATCTGATGTTTTTGTGTTCAGAATGGAAAAAAACCTCCTCCTCTCCGAGTCCCAGGCGCTGAGAAATCAGTGTCAGATCGCAGTGGCTGAGAAAGAGCGGCAGATTGCAGAGCTCCAGAGGCTGCAGCAAGATGTGCTTGGGAAGAAGTCACTCCCTGCTGGCAGCAATTATCCAGTCAAGGTAAAGAAATGGAATGGAGCAGGAGTGGAAAGTGGAAGGTAGCAGTTCATTGTCTGAGATTTGCAGCCTGCTTCTCAAAAGAGAACTGTCCAGCACACTGTAGTAATCCTGTAAGTTTCTGTCTCAAGTTAGTTAAATCCAGGAAGGAATAATAATAATAATCATAGTAATAATAATAATAATAATAGGAAGAAGTTGGAAAAAAAAATCAATTATTTCTGATGGCTGTAACCTATTTACATTTTAAGAGGATCCAAAAAGAGCTTGGTGGTTTACATGGCCACCAGGTTTCACAGTTTGTATAGTTGATGCAGAGTTTTAAACACCTAATAAAGTTCATTCTTCAGAGCCCAAATCCATGTCTAATTACTGCAGATTAGAGTAGGACCTAATTGGGGGAGAAAGGGGAATGGAAGTGTTCTTGTCCTTCCCCTGAAGCAGCTGGAGCTGGCTTCTGCCAGGAACAAAATCCTGGATTTAGAAAGGCAGCAGCTGACACCCAGGCTGGCAAATGCTGTTTTGTAGACTGGCATGAAAGCTTCAAGGAGAGTGCTATTTTAGAATAATACTCTTATTTACCTCTTCTGTGCCAAAGGAAGGAAGCAGTATTCATTTTCATTTCATTAAAATCCGCTTTTTAGTTGCTGAACTTTTGTATGCAGTTCATTTTCTGTGATTACAGGCATGAATAAGAGCTATTGACCAGTAATGTCTGTGGGAAATGGAGTATTTTATGTGGTAAAAACCTTTTATTTCATGATTGTGTGGGTAAATAGATTCCATGAAGCATTAAGAGATGGCACATATCCCTCCTTTATTGGAGATTAATATCAAAGAAGGCCAAAGCTGTCAATTGGTAATAAATTCAGGTGGTTTTTTTTCTTTTCAAAATGGATTCTTTCAGCTTTAAATTCATATTTACAAAACAGTTTTACAAGTCGTGAATACAATACATCATTAGCTTGAAAATCATTTTTGAAAGGTGTTTTATGTTCATCCTTTGCTATTTCCCCCCTTTTTTTGTGCTTCACATCATTTGCAAATTAAAAATTAGGTTGGGTTGCCTTTTTGTGGTAATTTTTTGTTACTTTTTTAATGCAAGTATTAACACTATACATTAGAAAAATGTTGTCTTTTAAGTATTTTTTGAATGTGGTATTAAGTTGTGAGAAGAAAAGAATCTTGTGAAAAGGGCATTCTGTGGGGTATCTTCAGTGTGTTGGGGCTGGGGATTATTTAGAGGACTCTCCTGTACCATTTACCCTGAATATCCTGATTATTTTTAAGGCTTTGGAAACTGCCACCCTTGCTGGAAGTGCAGATGGAGCAGAGGAAATCAAACGTGTCCTGGCTGAGAAGAACCAGCTGCAGACTGAGCTGCAGCGCTGCCTGCAGGAGATGCAGCAGAAGGACCTGCACTTCCAGCAGATCAATTCCAAGGTAATTCTTGGAGCAGCAGCTCTGATCCCGAAAAGCTCCCTTGAAATCTGGGCTGGCATCGTGTGGGAATGTTGCTGAAGTGCTGTCTTGCATGACTGAATGGGATTTTACTTTCAAACTCAGGTATTTTAAACCAACTCAGCCTGGAAATTGCAGATTAAATGTCAGTTTTCTCTTTCTGCCAGGCTTTCCTGACTTCCCTTTTCCAGATCAGTTGTGTTTTGGGGTCAGTGTTTGACTGACAGGTTTCTTTGACTCTGCATTCTGAAGACATTGAACTTCTACTCACAGTCAAAACATTTTTCATGATAGACAGAAAAAGGTGTCTGTGTTAGCTGCAACGAGATCTCAGCTTCTGGTTTGGCTGTGCTGATGGCAGGGGAAATCACTGCTCAGCTTTCATCATTTCCTCTGCTCATAAAACATCGAAATCCCAACCCAGCTGGGACCTTGCCAAAAAGTGGAGGCAGTTTTTGGAACAGCAAGTCTCAGATCTGCAGGGATTTCCTGGGAGAGCTCATCCCTACTTTTTAATGGCTTGCCATGTGGATTTGTCTCAGGTTGTGCAGTCAGCAGAGGAGAATGCTGTCTTGTCTGCCCAGCTGAAGGCTCTTTCCCAGACTCTGAGGGACAACCAGCTTCATTACACTGACCTGCAGAATCGTTACTTCAGGCTGGAGAGGGAGTATCAGGCAATGCAGGTGACAGCTTTCCAAGGCTCTGCCCAGGTAAACATGGAGAGCTTTTTAGGTTTCTTCCTTCTTGTGCTTCCACTTCCCTGATTTTCTTGCTAAAAATGAAATAAGTATTTTTTGTTGTGCTGATTCAGTACTTTTGTTGGCCTGTGATGTGCTGAAGGTAACTGTCTTTATTGTTGTTCAATTGGTTTAATTTGACTTTTCATTCAAGGAAGCTGTTTTACAAATATTTTTGTTGTGAAGCATCTTTTTTGAGTTGGTCTGCAGCTGGCAGAGGTGATCACTGCTCAGTGGATCAGGAAATTTAGTGATAATTTCACATCAGTCACGGATCATTTTACAAGGAGTTGGATTAATATTTCAGCAGTGAGATCTACATCACCAGTTCAGCATTTCAGTACCCTTTGCCAACCCCTCATTCACATCTGTAATAATAGTAATATGTAAGAGATGTAATAATATGTAAGATATGTTATAATATGTAAGATATGTAATAATAGTAATCTGTAAGATTATTATTTGGGGTTGGCACTTCATGATCTTTAAGGTCCTTTCCAACCCAGTCCTTTAGGATTCATCATTATTCCTTTATTTTTAAAATATTTCATTTTGAAATAAAATTTATTTATTTATTTTAAATTTTTTTTTTTTAAAAATTATTTTTATAAAAGCTTTGTTTTTAAAAAGCTTTCCTGTACTGCCTTGGTTTATTCATTAACAATCATTAATAGGACACCCTAAAATAGCATATGGATGCATAGAGGAAACAACCCTTGCTCTTCCATAAGTGGAAATAAATNGAAATAAAATTTATTTATTTATTTTTATTTTTTTTTTAAAAAAATATTTTTATAAAAGTTTTATTTTTAAAAAGCTTTCCTGTACTGCCTTGGTTTATTCATTAATAATCATTAATAGGACACCCTAAAATAGCATATGGATACACAGAGAAAACAACCCTTGGTCTTCCAAAAATGGAAATAAATCCAAGCAAGAACTGTAAATGAAAAATAAATGAATAGCTGCCTTGCTTCTGGAATTGTGGTCAGTGCTGTATTACTGGGTGGATGTGTAGGTGCATTTCTTTCCCCTCAGACATTGCTGAGAGATGGAAATGAAAACATTAAATGGCACAAAGAATTATCTGTTCCACCGTTTTGTGGTGCTGTAATTGAAATAAAGACTTTTGGCAAGTAGAAAAACAGTCACTTATTGGTTTGGTTTTTTTTTTCCCCTTAATATTTTCTAGGATGAAACCAGAGCAGAAGTTCCCCCTGGAGCACCACGGGAGAGGTCTGGGATTGTTGTGGAGATAGACAATATGGAGCTAAATGAGCTCAGGAAAAGGTCAGGCCTCAGAGCATGTATGAGCAATATTGCTTTGCTGACAGCTGTGGTGTGAGTGTGAAAATAATGCTTCCCTATCCCTCTGAGGCATTGGGGTGGAGAAGGGGAAGGAGTGGATTTACAGTGGATTAAATGAATCACAAACCATGTTCTTGAGTTGTTATCATCTGGTGATGCTCGTGGTTTGTTTCTGTACATAAATACACTGAGTGGTGACTTTAGCTCAATATTTAGCTCATATTAGGAAGGTTTCCTAATAAAAAAAGAACAAATAAGTAATTCTTGGAGTCCATAAAATACTGATTTCAGATTTGATTTTGTCCCAGGCTTGCAGAGACTGAGCAGCAATACGAGTCAGTGCAGCAGGCTCTCTCCCAGCTCACAGAAACACTGGCAGAGGAGAAGAGGAGGAGAGAAGCTGCAGAAGAGGCTCTTGGGCTCTCTGAGGAGAGAAGTAACAGGTAAACGATGGATTATTTATTTGCCTTTTATTTTCAGTGAGAGGTTTTCCTGTGGGTCTTAGATTTTTTTTTAAGCTGATAATAATAATAATGATAATAATAATAATAAACAAACCTGTTTGTGAGCCCACAGTGCCTGAAACAGTGCAAATCCATGTCTTAAAAAGCCAAGTTAAACTCTGGATCAAGAAAGTGTTACAGGCTTTGGGATAATTTTTTTTTTTCTTTATTTTATTTCATTTGTTAGACTCAGTAGTCAGTGCTATTTCTTTTTTAGGAAAAAAAAATCTCCCATATGACAGCTTTAGCAGAGCCACTGGTTAGATTGAAAATATCATTATCCACCTCCCTAAATAAAGTGTCTGTTCAATCAGCTGGTGGTGGTGGGGGTTAATTCTGAATAAATGAAACCCCTTGAGAGTAGATTGGAAATAGAGACTGAGAAAGACCTGGCAACACAAAGTGAGTCTGCTTTTTGTGGGGACCTTCCCTCAGTCATTTAAGTATGCAAAATAATGGGTTTTTTGTGCCAATTCAGTACTTAAAAGAGGAGATAATTCTGTCTCTGTGCCTTGAATTCTTCTGTAGGTTTGAAGCAGGCAGTTACAGGTCTGTCCCCAGTGACTTCACTGTCCAGATGGAAGCTGAGGAGGAGAGGGAAGCCTTAATCATCAATCCCAGTGAACACGTTGTTGTGAGAAAGGTAAGGGAATGAAAACCTTAAAAAACCCTGAATCATCAGCTCCTTAAAAGTGGTGGAGAAACCTCCTTCATTTCATTCTGGTGGGGCTGTGAGTCCAAGGCCAGCAGCTGTGTAAAACTGTGCCAAAAACCACGCTGCCTGTGTCCAGATTAAAAAATGTATGTAATCATATTTATACTGCATGTGTGGCCATTAAATGAACTGTGGCTGCATTTAATTATGCATGCCCAAAATGCAGTATGCATATTTATGTGTGTGGATACAGCTTGTGTTCATTCCTTTCCCCTCTTATTAATGCTGGGTTTGGGGCTTTTAAATCATTTCTGCTTTGGCGTTTGGGATCGGTTGTGTTTTGGGGTCAGTCGCTGTGTCAGAGGCAGAAGGGTTGCAGTGCCTCACAAATGCAGGCTGCAGTGGAGCTGTTTGTGATTTGTCTTCCTGATTCTTCATGTGATAATTTTAATTTTGGTGTCTCCCCCCCGCCCAGATGAAAGGAGGAGCCCTCTCCTTGCGCCGCTGGCTCCGAGGGCGAAGCCTTTACTGCTCCAAGCTGCTGACGGCCCGAGCCAAATCCCGCTATTTATTCCTCACCTACCTGCTCACACTACACCTCCTCGTTCTCCTGTGCCTCACTGGTGTGCTCTGAATCCACTGCATCCCCCTGGGGGGGGCTCCTTTCCCTGTGGGCACTGCCAATCCCAGCCTGGAGCCCCCTGCCATGCTGCTGTTCCTCCATGCACTGGACACGGATGTACAAATCCCTGGGGACACCCCACGGAACCCTGAGCTCCTCCAGTGAAATCTCTGCATATCACACTCGCTCCAAAGTTGACTTGAATTGCTCTTTTAACAGTGGGATATTATATTTGCTAAGGAGAAAATATTCCCCTCCTGCCCTAGAAGGAAAGTGCTGCACACAAGTTATTTAATATTGTTTGTGGGTACATAATGGTTGATTACTACTGAATGGGTTGTAAATGATATCTTTTCTATACAAATTTTATTTTAAAGAGTTGAACTATAAATTCTAAAGGAATATCAAGCTATTACTGTATATTGGCTTCTTGATTATAACAAGAAGTTTTATAGAGTGCAATAAAGGAAGAACTACTGGATTTTTGATTTTCTTTGGTTGGTTGGGTGCTTTTTTTTGGGGGGCTGAAAATAAAAGAATTAAGAAGGTTCTTCTTTCCCATTCAGTTTGTAAAGAAGTCAAGGTGCACAGGTCTGTGTGTGGTAATGAGGTAAGCTAGTGATTAAAGATTCAGTAAAGACTCACAATTAAGATTACATAAATATCTCCAATTCTTATATTCTTTTTTTTTGTAATTTTTTTCTTTCTGTAACTTGTGGGGGGTTGGTATTTTTAAAATTTACTTGTACTTTTCTTGGTGGGGGTTAGTTGCTGCCTGTCGTGGAGGCAAAACGTTGCTCAGCTGCAGAACACATGAAATTCAAGCTTCTAAAGACACAACCTTACATATTTTACATGTTTCAGCTTCAAGGTACAAATCAATAAACTCAACTTTAAGAATCTCGTGGGAAAAGGAAAACCCAATGAATATGGAAAAGGAAGGATTCCATCGGTTTTACTGATGAGCAGAAACAAGGTTCACTTGGAGATATTTTAGTGAAGTCATTTATCTGCTTAGGAGGTAGTTACTGCTGCAGGTAAATACTATAAACCACCTTCTTTAATATTTCTTAGTCTGGTAAAGGCCTGGATTTTTAGATAAATCCAGTATATTGTGCTATAATTGATTTATTTTTTAAACAGTGATGGTTCATGTCCTTTGAGTGGCTGATTGAGTGGCTGCGTTCAGCCCTGGTGTCACCCAGATACTGAGATAACTCATCCACACCGGGTACAGTGGGAACACTGAACAGGCTGCCTTTGCCCTTCCCAGCCTCAAGATGGGTGTTAGCAGGGTGATAACGACCTGTTCTTAGCTAATTATGTAATAATGAAGCAGAATGTTTCCTAAAGGCTACAGTGGCCCTTCAGTCCTTCCAGTTTTACTCATCCAGTGTGAGGGATTTTTGTCTTGGGACAGAAAACAACCCTGTGTCCTGAGGGAAAGGATCCAGAGGTGTCAGAAATCCTGTCCTGCTGTATCCTGGCCTTTGTGCTGTCACTGGGACAAGCACAAACTGGGAAAAAAAAGCATCAAATGGCTTGATATGTAGATATTCTGTGAACTCCATTCCAGAAGGTGATCAAAATGTATTGGGAGGTGAGCTCATGTCATTTATGAAGCAGCTTTTCCTGGGTAAGTATTGCCCTGAGAGTGATTGTGTCACCATTCATGCTTTAAATGCTTGGCTTCACTTGAGATCAAGCAAATTGAGGAATTTTGTTTAAAATCCTCTACCCTCAAACTCCAGTGTCTCAGCTGCTGTAATTCCTGATGTGTTTAAGAACTGGGTTTCCCTCTGGTTTGTGATGCTGGAGCCAGAGGCTGGGTGCAGCGCTGTAATCTGGGATGCTGCTGGTAAATAATTGGTTTGTTGCAGTGCAAAGCCTTCTCCTGAGGGTTTTGGAAGAAAACAACAATTCATGGCAATGTGAATGAGTGTTCAAAGCCACCAGCTACTAGAACTAAGGCATAAACATTCCCACATTGAAGCTCTTGCCAAATTTACCCGATAAAATCCATTTTTGCCTTGCTAGGGACAAGCACTTTGCTGGACAAGTGCTGTTTTCATTCCTTTCCCCTTTCTGAAATTCCTTACTGAGTGAAGTTGCCAAAGAAGGGAAAAGAAAATCCTTCCCTTGCCCTGAGAGGCACTTTTCCATTCCTAAAAATAACCCAGGGACCCCAAATGAGGCCTGCCCTTGGTGAGAGTTTTGCCATGAGTGTCAGGGAGAGCAGGGCTTTGAGGTGTTGGCCATCTCCTGAAGCTGAGGTGTTCCTGGGCAGTTTTTCCAGCTGCCTCCTGTTCTTTCTCCCACAATAACCCCTTCCATAAAGTGTTTGCCACTTAAAAATATGGAACAGGCCCTGGAGTGAGCTCTCCACATTCCAGAGTGGCTGTCACTTAAAAAAAAAACACAGCAAAATCTTCCCTGAAACTTTTGCTGGAGGTTCTTTTTAGTTGTTTCTTGGAGATTGATGATCACCCTCTAAAAAAAAAGCAAATTTGAGCATCCCATGAGGGAAAAACTTTGAAGTAATGGATGTTTTTGGTGGTTTATTTACCGTGAACTGCTAATATCACAGCTGGTGTGTGCATACAATCAGTTAATTTCAAACAAAGGAGCTTTCCAGAAGAGAATTCCCCCTTGGAAGAGGTGGGATTTATGCTGAAATCCCAGCAGAGAGCCACGTGTGTGTCCTGGAGCTGAGCTTGCCCCAATGAACAGAGCATCCCGGGAGCCTGGAGGCTGCAGCAGGAGATTTCCCCTTTGGAAGAAACAAAAGGCTGCCAATGTCCTCGTTAATTGGCTTTGTTAAATCCTATTCCAGTGGGAATTGATGTGGATGCTTCAAGTGCTTGGTAAGATCGGGGTTGTAGCATTGATTTTGCTGGTTAGGTTTATTTTTTCCCCAAAATTATTGTGTTTTAATGATATAAAGGTGTCTTATGGGAAAAAAAAAGCCCAACTTGTTGGATTTTATTGGTATCATGAGTCAGATTTTGATTTTTCTGGGCTGTCAAAACCCTCCCTTGAATTCTGTGTGATTAATGATGTTTTACCTCATTTGTGGTGATAGTATTTGGGGCAATCATGACAGGCTTCCTAATGCAAATGTGATCAACTTATTAAATCAGTATCTAATAAGGGGTTTTAAATCAGTATCTAATAAGTGATTTCAAGTCAGTATCTGATAAGTGATTTCAAATTAGTATTTAATAAGCGATTTTAAATCAGTATTTAATAAGTGATTTCAATCAGTATTTAATAAGTGATTTTAAATTACTATTTAATAAGTGATTTCAAATTACTATTTAATAAGTGATTTTAAATTACTATTTAATAAGTGATTTTAAATCAGTATCTAATAAGTGATTTTAAATTACTATTTAATAAGTGATTTTTCTTGTAGAAAATCTGTCTCTGCTTTCTATTAATGAATGAGTTTTTGCAAAATACATGTTTTTCAAAACCATTTGACTTCCAGCAAGGGGAACCTCACTGTTTAAAGGCAAAATAGTGGAGCTGCTTAGACAGAGAGAGCAGCCAAGTAAGGAAATCTAGAGATTTTCTCTTTTTTACCTTTTTCCTTCCCTTTATTCCTCAGTGCAATGATCCATTCTTTGTGGAGAACCATGAGTTTGCTGATGCCCACCTTGGCTGGGCTCCTGGGTGAGCAAAAGCAGCACTTCCTTCATTTTTGAAGCTGCCTTGGTCTTTTTTGGGGGGGTTTATGGAAGGAATTGGCACAAAATTGTTACCCACAAATTCACATTTTAGTTCCTTGCGTGTTTTGGGGCTGCATTCTGTGAGGGCAGCAGCAGGATCAGTATTTCACAGGAAGTTTTAAATTAAAAATGGTGTTTTGTCCTTGAAGTTCCTGGCAAACTGCACTAATGCTGGAATGATATCCTCTGCAGGGTTGGAATGGGTCAAAAATACAGCAGTGAAGGGGGTGAAGCACAGAGGAAAAGAGGGATTCTGGCACTGGAACATCCCACTGAGCATGGGATCATCACTGACTGGGATGACATGGGAAAGGTGGGTATTTTATTGTATTTTATTGTATTTTTAAAAATGTTTTCATTTTTTAATTTTTAAATTTATTTTATTGATTTTATTTTACTTTATTTATTTAAAAATGTTTTAATTTTTAAATTTGTTCATTTTATTTGTATTTTTATTTTTAAAAATGTTTAAATTTTTTAAATATTTTATTTTATTTTATTTTATTT
>VZTH01007853.1:0-31430 GCA_013397815.1 Aleadryas rufinucha | reverse complement strand
TAATTTATTTTATTTTATTCTTTACACACCCTCCTCAGTCACAAAGTTCCTACTGAGGCACAACATTTGACAACGACAGAAAGGAGCCGAACTTAAAAAAGAAATACAGGTTGCAATTCATCAGAGGTGAGTTGGAGAAATACTGAATGATTGAAATTGGGAACAAAACCTGGGAGGGGGAATTCTTCCTCCCAGTACTGACCTACATGAGCAAGAGGATGGGTGGTGCCCACACCTCCCATTCCATGTGACGTTCTCACTGCCAGTTCCAGAGGAAAGGGTTTCCCATCCCTACACTCATCCTTTGAGAGGGATTTTTAAATTGTTTTTTCCCTGAAGCATCTTTTTTCTCTTGCCAGAAAATAGCTTTTCATGGCTGGGTGTTCAGAAGGCACCTTTATTCCTCATCCAGCACCACTTCCTTGGCACTGTGCAAGGAGCTCTGTGGGAAATGCCAGTTCCAGGATGCTCCAGGTGTGCTCATGGGAGTGCTAAATATCTTTAATATCCACGTGTCCTGGTCTTTTTGGGAAGTATCTGGGTCTGTATGTGGAAAATACTGTGCTTTTTGGTGGAAAGCTCCACAAGGAAATCTGTTTTCCTGAGGAAAATGCTGCTGGAAGGGAGATGCAGGGCTGGGGTTGTTCTGTACTCTGCTAGGGTGAGGTGGAATTATAACCCCTATATCTGAACTCAGTGACTGTGCCACATCCCTGAACCCAGCTTGTCCCAAAAATGAGCAGAGCAAAGCTGATCCAGGAGCAGTGGGAGTTCCTCAGTGGATATTTGGAAATAAATTGCCCACCTACTCCTCTAGATGGAGGCACAGTACTTGGATTTCATTCTCTCCCTGCTTGCTGCCAGCACGCTTTTCTAACTGCATCCCGTTGTTTTTCTACCACACAATTTTCCTGCTGCCTGCATTCAGCAAGAAATAACCTTTTCCTGTAGGGGAAAAAAAAAAATAATTCAAATTATAGGCCCAAATTTTATGTTCCCTCATCCCCATCTGGCAATTGTCCTGTGCACAGCACACGCTGGTGTGTGTTCCTTCCCTGGGTAATGCTGCATGCAAGAGCAGACCATCTGAAATTGAGTTAGAAGGAGGGATTAAGGAAGGTTAAAAAGGTGGGATGTGTTTTCCTGCAGTGGGAGCTCCTGGCTGGATTCATTATTTTTAGGATGTAATGTGATGGAGGGCCTCAGGGGCAGTGCTGTCACTCAAATAACGCTCAGGTACTAAATGGGCTCTTGCAGCTTGAGCTTTCCTTCTTTTTGTCACTCAGATGGATGCAGGATTTACTTGTGGAAGTGGCTCCCTAGCCCAAACTGGTAGGGAAGAGACAAGAAACAGAGATGATAACTGTTGTGATTCCTGCAAATAAGAAAAAAAGGGTGATTTTGATCCTTGTGTGATTCTGATCCGAGCTGCAAATTCCTTCCCAGTGCTTGGAAATCCCACTCCTGAAAGCANCCAAGAAAAGGCATCAGTATCACTGCCCATTAACATTCTGGTTATCATTAGGTCAAATTTAATGGGCTGTGCAGGGCCTGATTGTGCCTGGTTTTGAGGGAAAAACCTGGAAACTGCCAGAGATTTAGGCAGGCTCGTGCTTTAGGAGTCCAGGTTTGTTCCTCACTGCTGAAACCAGCAGTACTTTGGGAATTATGTAAGCACACAGGTTTCCTTCTCTTAATTCTTTCCTGTCTGAAATAGTAATTTTCTTCTTACATCTGATTCAGGATGGAGAGGAAGCAAGAGAATTCCTGGGGAATGTGCCAAAAATGGGACAAAGGCACAGCAGGGCAGTGCCCAGCCATCCACGGGGTACAAAAGGGGGGAGTCCCCAAAGGCTGAGGCCGGGTGTGTGAGTGGGAATGGTGTGGGATGCACGCGGGGGTCTGGGAGGGGAGGAGGAGCACAGGCAGCCCATGGGATGGAGCATTCCTGCTTCAATTCCCAATATTCCAACTGGAAAATAACACAAAACCCATTGTCCATCCCTGGTTGGTTGTTCCCAGGAGCTGAGCTGACAGTGTATGGGAGGGAAGGTGTCAGGACTGAGCTCTTCTGGCTCTGAGGGCAATGTAAATGTTTGATACAAACACTGGGATCATTTGGGATAATTCCTCCTTGGTAATTTCTCTTTGTTAATGTGCTTGCTGCTCACTTTTAATTCTCATGACCTATAAAATCAACACTGGGTTGTTTTCCTTCTTGTGGAGCATTGATGCCATGATGCTTTTTTTGTTTTTTATATCTNTATTTATTTATTTTTAACTTTTACATAATTACTTGCTGGTTTATTCAACTTCTCCCTGTATTTGTATTCCAAACCTTCAAATGAAGGACAGCCTGGCATCCCAAAGCCCAGTTCTGCAAACATCTGATTGTTTCTTTTTCTTATAGGATTGGTATAGAATTGAATTTTTTTAATACAGCTGATGATTTTAATGAATAACTCCAGCTCTGGGCAGCTGTTGACATTGTAGGTGCTTCAAATTTAGAGAGGATCTCTTCTCCATTTAAGTTCATTTTGGAGCATAATAATGTTTGTTTCTAAGATATAATATTTGTTTTTAGGATATTCCTCAAATAAACTTACCCATAAAACTATCCTGATGTTTTGTGCTCAGAAATAAGACATCTGATTGTTTCAAAAAAAAGAGCTAAAAAGAGAATAAGGCCCCAACCCAGTGAATTTGGTCAAATTTGGTGAATAGATGTGAATTTGGCAGATGTGCTCTTGCATGCTTTCTGTCTATTTTAATATGGCTGTAAAAATATTAATAAAAAATTTAAATAGCAATTATTTTTATGATATGCAATATATTCCAATGTATTTAAAATCTATTATTGCTTAATAGAATTTAATATATGACTTCCTGAAAGTAATATGTTAAAACCACATTAACTCAGGCTGCATTTGGAAAACTTGGGGCTTTTGGCCAAAAGCCCCCATGGTAAATTCAGCCAGGGCTGGAAGTAAGTGTGATTTAAATACAGAACACAGGGATAGAATCACCTGGGAACAAGGAGATGTGGCTCTGCACTTCCCTGGGTGCCCACTTTTGGCATGTGTTTAATGGGAAGATGATGCATCCATTTAGCACCAGTGTAAATAAATTAATTAAGCTGTGAGCTCGGCAGCAGGAGTGGCTGGCAGAGAATACAACTGGGAGATAAAAGCCACCAGCAGCCCATCAGAACAGCCCAGTTCCCAGCAGCCAGGAGGCAGAGCTCCTGCAGGAGACGTGTCTGGGGCTGCTTCTCTGTCATTACGCTGGAATGATGAATCTGGGGTTTGAGATGGTTTAAAGGCTTGTTGTTCATTAGCGATGGCATTAAATTCATTACAGTGATTATGAACTGTTGGTAATTCGTGTGTTCTTTAATTGAAAGCAGACTTTTCATTAAAAGTTGGCTTTATTGGTGAAGGCATTGACTTCTGAAATTCAAAACTGGAGTTTAACCCCCTCGTGTCAGAGGCTGCAGGGATTTAAAGCTGTGGGGATGTGGCACTTGGGGACATGATTTGGTGGTGGCCTTGGCAGGGCTGGGTTTGCAGCTGGGCTCAATGATCTCAGAGGGTTTTTCCACGCTAAATGACTCCATGAAACGTGGTCTAAAGTTGCCATGAAGAGAGGAGATAAACTTGTCTTTGCTGAGGGTGGGGGCAGAATGAGATGGGACGAGTTTAAACTGGACCAGGTGAGTTTTTGGCCAGACAAGAAAGCCCTGAAAATGGTATTAATGGTCTGTCACTGGCTTTGTTTGCTGGAGGAATCTGTGGGTGCTCCTGCAGAGGAATTTCGAAGACAGAACCAAAGCTGATTATTCCTTGAGATGGGAGCAGCCAGATGACTCCTCATGGCTTCTTCCAGCTGTGCCTTCTGTACATTTTGTGTGTGTCTGTGTGTATGTACAAACCTTAGATTGCAGCCCTGCCATCAGCATAAAAAAATTGATCCCAGGGTGTCATCTCCAATTAATATTGTCAGTAAAAACCTGACCTGGGTTCGTGGGAAGATATCCACTGGCTTTGGTGATTTTCCTTTGAAATGAAATCCCAAAGAAAGCATGACATGCTGCTCACAGCAGAACTACAGTTCAGGAGGGGACTCAGGAGCAGGAACTGTCAGGATTCATTTAAAATAAATAAAAATTGGCTGTCCCCTTCAGATTGTGTGAAGTGTAGATCCTAAAGTTTTCCACCTCTTCATTCCAGATGCTGTTGGAGTTGTTCCATGTGTGCAGCAGCTGAGGCAGTGCTGTCTCTGTGTTCCTCTGCAACCCAACCCAGTTAATATCTGAGAAAATATTTCATTTAAGGGTTGGATTTCAATCTCACCTTGATGTCTGCTGGTGAGGGAGCAGCAGACTGAGCATGGAGGTCTCTTATCTTAGCAAACCTCAAGTCTTCACATACTTTGAAAAAAAATTAAAATACCCTCTGCCTTTGTAGCCTGATGCCACTAAATATAATAATATATAAGTATAATCCCAGCTAAAAAGATTGGCACCTTACAGGAGTTATGACTGTCATAAATACTTGGTTTATGCCTAAAATCTGACTATTTGTGTGCAGGTTTGGTATCAGAAATGCCTTATTCCTTTTGAGTGGAAAATGTGTGCTTCATGCTATGTGGCACTGGGTTTGGGAAATGAAACAGCAACTGCTTCCTCCTCCTCCTCCTCCTCCTCCTCCTCCTCCTCCTCCTCCTCCCCTCTCTTGAAAATTAGGGAGCTTCCTGATGGACAAGGGAAGGAATTCACCACTGGGAATGATCAGTGCTGATGCCCAGGAGTGTTTTGCTGGTATAATTCCCATGCTGAGGTTACAGAGGAGGTGAGTGGAAGGCCCTGTCCTTGTCCTTGCTCTCCCAGCCTCACACATCTGTTTATTTCCTGGAGTTTTCTTAGGGACACAGCTTGGACTGGTGAGCCTTCCTCTCATTTTCACAGCAGGGAAAAGAAGGGGATGAAGAGAGAAATAATGTGTTGAAACTTCTTTCCACTCAGGGCTGCAATCCACAGGTATCCACAAATCCACATGTGGATTTCCAGGAGGATCTCTGTGGGAAAAACGTTCTCTCTGGAGGAACCACTGTGTATCCTGTGGGATATCCCCAGGGGATTTGGGGTCATCTGCACAAGGAGAGGACAGCTTTGCCTCCAAGTACAGTGAAGATGAAGGTGATTTTGAAAAACTTCACTGCTGCCAGTTCCATCTCAAGGTGATTTTTTCCTTATTCAAATGGTCTCTTAATGGTAAAAGCTGCAAGACCTGTCAAAAAAGGATTTTTCAGAGTTCTGCTCTAGCTACCTAAAAGTGAGAGGGGTTGATCTTGCCTTCATTCCCACTTTAGAGTTCCAATTCCCAGTATCCATGTCTCGTCAAGCAAATGGAAATCATAAATTCCTCAGCCTCTGAGTGAATTTGACTTGATTATTCTGGTTTCAGTTTGTGTGACTGCTCAGGTTGAAAATAAATCCCCTTACATGTAGGAGTAGCACTGTTCACTGGCCTTATCACCTGCCTGAGCAACACAAATTACATTTCAACCCTGACCTCTTGTAGGTGTGATGGGGAAGAGCTCCAACCCTGGTACTCAGGTCTCTGCAACCAAGTTACATTTGCAGTCCCCTGAAGGATCCAAGCAAAATTCCATTCAATTTGCTAAGAATTTACTTGCCCTTCTTTCAGTATTAATGGTGAAGGATGTTCTTTAGGTTTTCCATTTTTAATTTTTTGTTTAAAACAAACTTTTTTACTTGCACTGTTGCTTCTTTTGAATTTGGTAATGAGCTTCCATTAATTCTCAGAATTGCTTTAACAAAAATTGTCATCATCATTTCAATGTTATTCCTTGTAAATGGAAGAAAAATCTATCCAATACTAGAAGAAGCAGCATTCTGAGCATTCCCCCTCAGACATTTTTTCTTCAAGGGGAAACACCTTCTTTTCTTAGGAGTAAATTGTAGGGGAAAACATTCATCCACATGAAGTTTACCTTCATCCACATGAAGTTTACAAAGGATCCAAGCAAAATTCCATTCAATTTGCTAAGAATTTACTTGCCCTTGATTCAATATTAATGGTGAAGGATGTTCTTTAGGTTTTCCATTTTTAATTTTTTGTTTAAAACAAACTTTTTTTTTTACTTCCATTGTTGCTTCTTTTGAATTTGGTAATGAGCTTCCATTAATTCTCAGAATTGCTTCAACAAAAATTGTCTTCATCATTTAAATGTTTTTCCTTGTAAATGGAAGAAAAATCTATCCAATACTAGAAGCAGCATTCTGAGCATTCCCTCTCAGACTTTTTTTTCCAAGGGGAAACTCCTTCTTTTCTTAGGAGTAAATTGTAGGGGAAAACATTTCATCCGCATGAAGTTTGCCTTCATCCACATGAAGTTTACATAGGATCCAAGCAAAATTCCATTCAATTTGCTAAGAATTCACTTGCCCTTGATTCAGTATTAATGGTTCTTTAGGTTTTCAATTTTTAATTTTTAATACCAACTTGTTGTTTACTTCCACCGTTGCTTCTTTTGAATTTGGTAATGAGCTTCCATTAATTCTCAGAATTGCTTTAACAAAGCAAAATTGTCATCATCATTTCAATGTTATTCCTTCTAAATGGAAGAAAAATCTATCCAATACTAGACGAAGCAGGCACTCCCCCTCAGACATTTTTTTCCAAGGGGAAACACCTTCTTTTCTTAGGAGTAAATTGTAGGGGAAAACATTTCATCCACATGAAGTTTACATAGGATCCAAGCAAAATTCCATTCAATTTGCTAAGAATTTACTTGCCCTGCATTTCCCATCAGGGATATGCTCCTGGTAAGTGATACGAGATCTGGGGGAGACTCTTGGCATCAGTTATGTCTCAGATCTTGATGGTCACTCACAAATTACAAAGAGCATTTTGAAGGTTTCTTTTCAGGGGGTTTCCCTCCATTTTTGTTTCCAAGTTAGATGTTCTCTCTGTGGTGAAATTTTCTTGGTGTTACTGAACTCTGTATTAGGGCTTTGCTGCCATTCTCAGAATCTCTAAATACAAGAAAATATGATTTTAAAAAAGCAGCAGCGTTTTGGAGACACAAAATGGAAAATCCTCAAACTAATCATTAACCATTCATTAAAATGGTTGTTGGTCATGTTAATTGGGGGTTATGGGCTTCAAAGAAGAGATGACATCTGCTTTACCTCATGTGTGCAGAATAGGGAGGGGAGAGAGATAAATATATGGTGGTGAAAGCAAATCACCTTGGTAGGAAACTTCTTGAGGTCACTGAGGACACCATGCTTGGGATGAACTGACCCCTTTTCCTGTCTGGCAAACTTTTAATGAAAGAGGAGAAGGACCTGGTGATCTTTTGCTGCAGAGGTTAATAACAGATGATGCTGATGGGCATTTCATGTGAGAAGCAAAGCCTGCAGCTCTCATTACCTGGGCCTCCTGATTGTGCATTCCCATCCAACTACAGGAGTGGAAAATACACTTGACACAATTAAAAGGTGACAGTGGCCAGCATTCACATTTCTGATTCCACTCCCAGTGCACTTCCCTTCTTAATAGAGACAGAAAAGGCCCCTGAGGTCATCCAGGCTGTCTCCCTCACTGCTGGCTGGGACACGTGGCTGACTGCAGTGAATGGCAAGGTGAGAGCCACATTTGGGTCCCAGTTAATTGATTGGCACTTGCTGTAACTCTGCATTGCTAAAATTCTGGTTTGCCTGCATTGGTTTGAGGTAAAGCTCTTGATTTCTCTGCGAATCTACAGCCAGAAGCTGTGGGGAGAAGCGCTGAGCCTTGTCTGGAGCATGGCGGCGTGGCCGAGTCTCCATCCCACTGACCGGTGTGCAAAGCCCAGAGTGGTAAAAACCACCCAAATTCCACATCCTTTTGTGCTGCTTTAACAGGACACTCCAGAAAACAACAGTCCTGCCACCAAGAAGGCCAGAACTGCAACGTGGTGACAACAAGCAACCAAAATTGCAGGCTTTGAGGTGAGTTAAACTGGCGAAGGCAGAAGCCGAGCCCAGCGACGTGAGAAGCTGCTGTGGAGGAGAATGAGATTAACAGGGTAAAATAGCTCCTGTTTGAGGTTGGCCTCAGGCAAGGAGGAGTTTGTCAGTGTTATATGTTGTTGAATTTTAATATGGAAATGTCTCCTGGCATGTATTTCAAACACACTGCAAATGGTGATATTGATCTAACCTTCAGTTAATGGGAGAGGTCCTCTGCGAAAAGCGCATCTGGGTTTGAATGGCAAATAGCTTTAATATTCTGAGGACACTGGATCATTGGCACAGCTCAGGAAGAGGCTATAAATCACCAGGATTAGGGCTTTTTTTTTATTATCATTTTAATGCAGGCTTGCTTTCCCTGGAGCAAGGGACCAGGAGTGTGGTGCAGCATTAAAAAATCATGGAGATGTGTCAGTAGGAACGGACAACAACTAATCCACTTGTGCTAAAAGGAGCTATTTGAAATCCATTCATTCCTGCTCTCTGTTGCCATGTTTTTCAGCTATCTGCTCCTTTTTGGGATAGAATGAACACTCCCCCTTTAGCTTTTACACAATCCATGGGTGTCTTCCCACTTTTGGTCCTCACAGAGCATCCCTCTGGGAGGGATCCCTAAAGGCCATTTTTTAGAGCAGTCGAAGACAGAACCAAAGCTGATTATTCCTTGAGATGGGAGCAGCCAGATGACTCCTCATGGCTTCTTCCAGCTGTGCCTTCTGTACATTTTTTGTGTGTGTTTGTGTATATGTATAAACCTTAGATTGCTGCATTCTTGCAGCCCTGCAGCAGAAAAAGGAATTGCTGTTGGCAAATAACCCTTCTTAGCCAAGAAAAACGTGGTTTCACTGAAGCTCATGCTGATATTGAGCAGTGTTCTGGAGAGCTGTTCATGATCAGGCTGTGAATTTAGCAGGTTTACTCTTAATTGATTTCCTCTCTGGCCCAGAGAAAATGATGTTCTTGAAGGACTTGGAAGCCTCTAATTAAACCAGAGAAGAATTTCAACCAGTCCTGGCTTCCAGTGCTCTGTGAAATGCCCAAGATGAGAGATCAACTTCAATGTGTGCACTTCAACCTCTGCTGGGGATTGGCAGGAAGGTTTTCCTTCTGGAAGCTCCTTCACTCCAGTTGTCCTGGAAGGAGCATTTTGCTGTGCAGGTTGCTCCCTCCATCAGGTGCTTGGCTCTGCCCCAGAGCTGCTGAATTAATGTGATGTGACCCAGGCATGCAAAGGGATTTCTTTTGTTATCAGGGCTGGGACGCTCAGGGGAACACAAGGATGGGTTTCCTAGACAACAGCTGATGTCACTGGCAACTGGGAGAAGGTACAGAGGAAAGGGGAGTTTATGAAGAGCAGGGATCAGTTTAGGGAAAAAAAGAATAGCAAAAGTATAGGTTTTTTACAAAATATAAAGCTCAGCAGAAAGACCTGCTCCTGAAGTCTGGGAAACAGCTCTTGGGGTATGAGAAATACAAATCCCTCACAAAGAAATGCAGTTTGAAACACAAGTACATCACCTCCTGAAGTCTCCACATGCTGCAGCTTCAAAGTCACAATCCTCATTGAACTTTTTTCCTCAAATTAAAACAATCCAGAAGGATAATCCTGCTGGAATAAACCCAGCTGGCCCCACGCTCACAATTTCATTTGGATGAAGTTTTATTTCCAAATTCCATGCAGGATAAATAAACCATCTCTCCTCTGCTCTGGATATGCTCACGGCAGGAAGGCTGCTGCAGACTTCTGGTTAATATTTAAGTTGCATTCCTGACAGCAGAGTTCTGTGCATCAGNATAAAAGAGTATTGAGGGGGTATATAGAAAAAGCTTGTGGCTAGCCCCATGGTTCACATCTGAAAACCAGGTTAGGAACTTGGATGCATCATTCACCTGCATCAGCAGCTCGAGGAGGATTCCATTTCCCTCATCTGACCATTTTTAAATGATATAAAAGATTCTTTTTCTGTGCTTGAAACGATAGCCCTTTGGGCTAACCATTGCTTTGGAGGGCTACTTCAGGATCCTAAAGGTTTTGAGGCTGCAGTTTCCCAGCCTTCCAGGCTGATCTGTTGGCTTGCTGCCATCAGCAAGGCAGGGGATTTTCCTCCTCCTCCAGCAGCTCTCCTGCCATTCCTTTTGCCTCCTCTGGCCAAACAAAAGCTCTGCTTTTGTTTCACGTTGACTAATTAGCTTCCAGATGGGTCAGGGAGTGGAATTGTCTCGTGGTGATGCCAGGCAAAGTGGGAGACCAGAGGGGAGCTGGCTGCCCCTTCATTGGCAGGGTTTTATTGCATTGCCCTCCTGTTTCACAGAGCTTCACCATCAGGGGAGGGAATGTGGTGTGTGCTGAGAAAGAGGAGTTCCCACCTGTGCCCAAAATCCAGGAACATCTCTCTCTGTGGTGGAGCAGGACTCTTGCATCATCCACCTGAGGGTTTTATAACCTTTTACAATAAATCCTCATGAATGAACTGATGAGACAGGAAAAAGGAGGGAGAGAAGCAGCCAGCCTTGCCTCAGTCCTTAGGAAGATTATGGAGCAGTTCCTCCTGAAAACTCTTTACTGGCACATGAGGAACATGAATTCCAAAGGTCTCTTCCAGTCTGATTATTTTCCTCATCTCTATTGCTCTGCCTCTTTTACAAATGCAAGGTAACTTTGCCCACTGCTGCTTTCAGTTGTGTTTATTAGAAGAAGGAGGAATAGCACTGAACACCTCTGACTTTATTGCTTGCTTTGAATCACATCTTCTTCTCTCTCAAAACTATTTCTTAGGCAAATATCACCCTGAGGCTCCTGCTGGGCAATCAGCTGGTAAAGTTTGTTGGAATAAGAGGTTACATAAACTCACAGCTCTGGGACACTGCAGTTTATTGAGCTGCTTGCTGGATCAATTTCTCTCTCCACTACCTGCCAGTGGATGTCACACTTACACAAAAATGGTGCAATAAACGAGCCAGGTTTCTACTTCTTGCACTAAAGAAGTGCTCTTGCATTAAATCTTTACAGCCTCCTCCAAGAAAGCTTTGACTTTGGCATGAGGGTAGCCTGAGGAAGGCAACAAAATTCAGCCTAGGCTGTGTGTATTCAGTGAGGATTTATTTTGTGCTTTATGAACCCGGACTGAAAGCTTCCTAACAGATGTGAGAGATTTTACTGGGAGGAATTGTCCGATCTCCATGAGAAAAGCTTTCTCCCTGCTTTTATGAGCGAGCTGTACCCATGCAAGGCGATTCTGTTGTAAATAGAGCTAAAGATGGGTGTCACAGTAACAGTTCCATCCTGATTTTATCATCAGGGCAAACACTCTTGGTGTTTGCTTCCAGTTCTTCTCACTGTGCCTTTCTGTGCTCTGTCCCAGCCGAGCATCCAGGCAGTGAGGTGCTGCTGCTCCTGGGCTCCTGTGCCCTGGCAGAAGTGCTGCCAAGGTTCTTGTGGGAGTTGTATTGAAATTAGGGAGCCTTTCAAAACGAGCACTGCTTCAAATGGTGCTCCCTGCAAGAAGTGAAGTGGCCGGCAGCAGCTTCCAAAGACAACTTCTGAGTGCTGGAGAGATTATTGCCATTCCCTGAGGCACGGGGAACTTAAGAGGCTTAACCAAAAACTGCAGCAGCTCATTGTGAGAACCCTGGGCTGCTGCCAGGAAAACTGAGCCATTTGTCTTGTTTTAATTATTTTTTTTTATTTCGTTGCTGAAATCTCACGGATTAAAAAAAGAAAAAAAAAAACCAACCAAAAAGAAAACAAAACAATAAAACCCCCCCAAGCATAAAAGAATTAGTGGCTAAATGATTTCTATTGACTTTGCTGTCCAAGAGACTCACTTGGAAGCTGATTCTCAGAAGCTCCAATTAGATTGGCATCATATTTAAAGCCCTGGGATTTGTCTTGGTCAGTAGAATTGGGATAAAAACGGTTGGCAGCAACCTTCCTTTCCTGCAGAGGTATCCTGCTAAAATCTGCTCAATTATGCATCATTTATCAATCATAACAGTGTTATGGTTATATTAATTAATTGCTATGTTTAGTCAGACTGAATTTCTTCTCTCTCCTGCTTTTATTACATCAAAAATCAATCTCACTTGTTAAACCTCTGCATTGAAACACAGAAAGTTCTCTGCTGTTTTTGTTTTTCCTCCCACTACAGCTCAGCATTAACGCAGAGCTTTTGGTCGTCATTAACTAATACAGATGTTAATTAATTAATCATGCTTGCATAGTTCTCTATTAAATTGCCAGTCTACTAAAATTCATCCTTTCTGTTCCCTAAGGGTATTTGATATTTCAGTGAGGCCTTCTGTTAATTTTCTCTTTTCCACAGCACGTTTAACCTTCTTTTGCTGTCATTTAGAGGCATCATTATCTCACTTATCCTCTCTTGAACCTCCTGTGTTGTCCATTTTTTTTTGCCTTCCTCTAACCAGAAGTGTGCAGTTGCCCCAGATTGTGTTCTGATTAAGTGCCAAAAATCAGGAGAAAAACCTGAATCAGGGTTAACTCTCCTAGAAGTCAGACTGTGGAATCCACACCTGACTTCTGGTCCATATTAAGATGCAATTACTTTGATTTGTATTTATTTGTAATAAGATTTATCCCTGTGTGTGATTAGGTATTTGCTAGTAAATCGTGTGTGGTTTATGTGGAGAAAAAAGAAAATTAGAAACTTGGAAAGATTAAGGAAAAAAGATTCCAGGATTGATTTGGAACCTCAAAATCAGGGTCAGTAATGGGAAACTAAAGAAGTCCAACCTACTCCAAGAGAAGGGAACTTGGAGAAAAGCTGCAGAACCTTTGCAGAGAGCTCTGAAACCCAGCAAAAGGCAGCACACCCCAGAGTTTGGGAAGTGGAGACAGAGTAGTTCAGGGTCCATTTAAGACTGGCTGAGAGTAATTAACCATCAGAACAATTAACCTATGGACGTGGTGAATTTGTTGAAGTATTTAAACTGAGACCAAGTATTTTTCCTGGATGTGTGGTTGCCCAGCCAGGAGTTACTGGGTGAGACTCCTTGGCACTGCCTCCTGTATGAAGTCAGGGTAATTCATCAGAGACTCTTTCAGCCTTGAAATTTAAAGCTCCAAATGTCATCTGCTCAACACCTGATTTTATTTCCTTTTTTTTTCCTTCTAAGTCTTTGGAGGGAAACACAAAACATCTCCTCTCTTGGGATTCCTGCCCACACACATTCCCAGCTGTTTTCCTGGGAGCAGTGCAGAATGTGCCTTGTCATTCAAGACCCTTTCCTCCTGTCCTGTAATGTCAAAATCTCTTTTAATTTATTCCTGTTCTTTGCTATTGCACTGGCTGCACTTTGATTGTGGTGGTTGCTCCCCTATTCACATTTCCAGCTGGTTTTATATACCCATATCTATAAATATGTGTATAAATAGAAATGTTTCCTGCAGGCCATGGAATTCTACCTGCAGGTTTTCTCTCTGCCAAAGCTTTCCTGTTGTTGCTGCTTCCTCAGTGAGGCAGTGGGGGATTTGTTAGGCCCAGCTCTCTGTGGGGAAATCCATGCTGCAATTTAAGTATCATTTGCTAAGTGCTCCCTGCCAACTATTTCCTGCTATTTATATTATTCAAATCATGCTTGTAGAGCTGTCTGGGTTTCTTTTTTTTATTATTTTTTTTCCTTATTTTCCTTGATCTCTGTGATAAATGTAACACAGCCTTCATCCTCCTGTTCTGCCAGTCCCAAGGAATCTGTTCCTGCTGTTGCAGCTGCACAGCTTCGGCTGATTTCTGCCAAGTCACAAACTTGAGCTGTCATTTCTTTGCCTCTCCTCCCCCTTGGTTTTGTGTGCAGCTCCTCCTCACTCTCTCCATGTGAACCAAGTGAAGGATAATGAAGTTTTACACCTCTTATAACAACTTTCTTCCACTTCTACCTCTTTTTTATATGGCTTATTTATCCACAAACCTGCTCTTGCCATCTACCTGTTGCTGCCAGCCTGGAAGCACATCCTGTGTCGCCTTTGGCCTTCACCTTGATTGCCCCAAATCCCCTTTTCTCCAATGTCCTTGCCATAAAACAGCATTTTAGTGCTGTTTGTGCAGACAAACAATGCCCACGCCGGGATGAAGTGCTCTGGCACTGAGCAGCTGCTTGCTTTTCCCTGCTCCTCACCTCTGTGCTCGAAGTGTAACACCTCTTCAAGGAAAGGATGCTGGAGCCTCTTGCTAAGGCACTGATGACCCATTTTTTTCATTTTCCCTCGTGCTGCTCAAAGACAAAAGAAGGTGAGACCATCCGAGGGAGCTCTCTTGATTAATTGGTCTCTGCTACCTGTCCCAGGAGGCAGATTGGAACTGGAACGCGCCGGCTCCCCGAGCTCAATTCACAGAAAGCAGCTGCGGGATTTTCTACCGAGCAGCAGCAGCAGCACACACCTGCCACTTCGTGTGTGAATGGGCTTTAAAATACCGCCGTGTCTCACCCGCATCAAAGCCACTCTGGCTTTAGATGCAGCTCTTTCAGCCCATTTGCATCCCATTCCTTGCTGTCCGTGCCAGGCGGAGAGAGGCACTTTAAGAACGATGCTTTCCTGTGCGTTACGCTCCTGTTTCAGTCGAACTCCACGGGAGGTGCCTGATTTCCATTCTTCTGCCTGCATCATCCCCGATGAGCCCATCCTTCGGCACGTTAATAACGGGGGAATCGAGCGAGCTGCAGCACTTGTGCCATCATTGTGGTGCTTCAGCCCACCCAGTGCCACGTGGGAATTTGTTTTCCAAGAGTTAGGAAGTGAGAAGGGTTGATACCCCCTTCACATCAAGGGGGAGCAGCAGCACGGAGGTGGGGAAATGCATCTGTGTCCCTGGAATAGGGAAGGTTGGAAGCAGCAGGCCTCCTCACAGCAGGCAAGTTTAAAACTCAGATGAGTGTTGGAAGAAATCAGAGTAGAACAAGCGACACTTTCAGCTCAGGAACATTAAAAAAAGATTGGGACAGATGGGAAAGGGATCTCCAGAGGCACTCACCCTGTGGCCAAATGGAAGGGTGTCTCATTTAAAAGGTTACTAAAGGTTGTGTCTCACTAAAAAGTGATGGGAGAAGGGGCAGTAGGAGATGGGGAATAATCAGCTGGGCCCTTCGAAGTCTTTAAAAACAGGCTTGGTAATGTGGTTGAAAAATACTTTGGTTGATACCCCCTTCACATCAGTGGGGAGCAGCAGCACGGAGGTGGGGAAATGCATCTGTGTCCCTGGAATAGGGAAGGTTGGAAGCAGCAGGCCTCCTCACAGCGGGCAAGTTGAGCATTCAGATGAGTGTTGGAAGAAATCAGAGTAGAACAAGCGACACTTTCAGCCCAGGAACATTAAAAAAGATTGGGACAGATGGGAAAGGGATCTCCAGAGGCACTTGCAAGGCCCTGTGGCCAAATGGAAGGGTGTCTCACTTAAAAGGTTACTTGATGGGAGAAGGGGCAGTAGGAGATGGGGAATAATCAGCTGGGCCCTTCAAAGTCTTTAGAAACATGCTTGGTAATTTGGTTGAAAAATACTTTGGAGTGGCTTAATCTGCTCTAAAACCAGCCTGTTTATTGATCCTTGTTTATGGCTTTGCTTCTGGGAGGGGTGGGCAATGGAGGGGTTCTGATGGCACTTTTAAGGCACTTCTACTTCAATTTCTGTTCCCTTTAGAAGCCTCCAAGCACATCATGTGTGTGGTCACGCTCCACAAGTGTCACCAGCTGAGCAGATGTTGGCATTTGCAGCACATTGACTCGGGCCATTGCAGGGAATAACTGTGTTATGCTTCCCCTCAAAGCCTGAGGCTTTATCCTGCCTCTGCTGCTTTTATGCCTGGGGATAAACTCGACTTTAAGTCCCAAGTGCTGGGTCACCAAGGCTTCAAGTCCTTAATTTGCATGGAGGGGTTGTGCCTACAGGAGCAGGCTTTTATTTTGGGGCAGATTGCCCAAATTGCTCCATTCTCACCCCGTGATGATGGGTGCCTGAGTGAGAACTGCACCCTTCCCACCGCTCACGTTTCACAGCACCACGAAGCAACTGATACCCACATCCCAACCCTCTCTGTGAGGGTGTGAAAGTGGAGACCCTGAATTATTGAAGCCTTCCAGGGATCCAACCTGGCAGTACGAAGCCTTTCCTCGTTTGTTTTCAAATGGGTGCAATGCATAGGAAAGCAGAATACAATAGAATATATTAAATAAATACATTCACAGAATCATTTAGGTTGGAAAAACCCTCTAAAAATCAACAAGTCCAGGCATTCCCCCAGCACTGCCAAGGCCACCACTAACCCATGTCCCCAAGTGCCACATCCACGTGGATTTTGAATCCACCAGTGCCCTGGGCAGCCTGTTCCAATGCCTGGCTATCCCGATATTTAAATATATATGTATATATATATAAAATATACATATGGCACTTAAGTAACTGCAGGTGGCTGGGGAGTGTGCTGTGGTGCAGAACACGCTTGAAACAGCCAAAACCTGGTTTAAAATGCCAACATCAGGACAGAAAGGGTAACTGCAGTGAAGGTGGGCACAGGTAACACAAAATGATGTTCTCATGCATGGCTGGGGCTGTGTGAAACCCTGAGGAAACCCAGTTTGGTACAGCCCTTCCAGAGACTTCTGTGCTCATAAATTCACTTCATCCTCCATGCTGATGGGTGATGCTCAGCACTCTTGGGGCACTGTGAGTAGCAAAGGTGCAGCAAATATTCCCCATATTTCCTCCAGAGCTCCCCTAACCCAGACCCTGCCACTGTGGGCAGAGCTGCTGTCAGAAGGGTGGAGATCACACTCAAGGGGTGTTTGTATCACAATCAAAGGGGGTGTTTAGCTCCTTATTTCTGGGTTATCAGAAAAATGAGCTGCTCTGCCCTGCAATCCACAGACAGACAATCTGGGACAACAAGGCACGGAGCAGCGTTTTGATATTTTGAGAAACGGGGACAAAAGAATTGGAGCAGTCTCGTTGGCTGCCTTCAAAATTTCTTTGTGACAGCCACTAAGAATTTTACAGTAGGGAAAAAATGCTAATCTTTTTAACTGTGATTTTTTTTAAAGCAAAAAGGCAATTTATTGACATTTTTAGCAGTAAATGCAGCTATTAAAAAAAAAAACAAATCGAGAAAAGGTACTCTGAGCCTTCCAGCAATCAAACCATATGATTGCATTTCTCTCATCAGTATAATTTACTGCAAGGCCAATGCTGATGAGATTTAGACAAGATTTCAAATTTTCTGTCGTGCTGACAGGAATTTAGTGTCAGGTTTAATGGCATCACACATCCCAGCTTTATAACACACATTTAACTGCAGAACTCGAAATCACTGTCGGATCTAACAGGTGTAAAATTAATAAACAGGTACAGTTCAGTTTGACTCAATGACTTGATGTGCTGTACAACAAACTGTGAATTACAGAAACAAACAGCACTCTTTGGGAGTTATTTTTTTTCTGCTGCTTTTGCTTTTAATCCACTTTGCTGTTATTAACTTTTACCAAATGTAAAACCTTATGAGCAGCATGCAAGCAAAGCATCCCATCCTGAGTTGTCTTTACAGCAGCATTTAAAAAAGAGATGATTGCTTTAAAACACCCAGAAAACTGGAATCTGCTGTGCTGGTGATGAAGGAAAGCCCTGACACGAGATCATAACTAAGATGAGGCTTTAGATCTGAAGCTTGAGTAACTCTGGTGATGGAGGAGGATGGATGTGTCCTGTTCTCACTGGGTTTGGAGCTCTGACCCTAAAAACCCCAGCTGGTACGAGCCAGACTCTCCTACACCCTTCAAGGACCTGCCACCTGCACAGAATGAATTGAATAGTAAATTAAAGTGCATTTATTTTCTCCCTGTGAACAATTGTACTGGTTTTAGCCTGGGATTTTGTGTGAAGACCTCCAAAAGAAAACCTTGGGCTTAAGACAAAAATGCCCTACTTTGCTGCTGCCTAATTATTTGAGAGGCAGCGTTGGCCATCTCATAAATATTCTCAATTAAATGCTGTGTCTGCCAGTTGGGATGAAATAGGTGTTCAAGATGATACCAACATGATTTATAAAGGAATAAGTGTAACCAGGGGAAATTTGCAAGGCAGCTGGATTAAATTGACTAATGGAATATTTTTAAGTGCCTGAACACTGCCATATTTTTTATTTGGGCAACTCCTTGGGCAGATGAACATCTGATGAGACACAGGAATACTCAGAGCTGGCTTTTCAGGAGGTTTTTCAGTTTGTTACCTATAGGGCAATTTGAATGTGAACTGCGAGTTGTCTTAAAAATCTAATTTTAGACCCTCCAAGAGTGCAAGGAAGATGCTTCATTAGCTTTAACAGAGTTAATTTCTGGCTGATTTAGCTGCCTGTTGATGCTGAGATATTTGCTTGGTCACCAGATTTCCTTTCTTCGCTGCCTCCCTTACAGATTTCAGCTGGAGGTTTCGAGGGTCAGTCAGTCACTTAAAATCTTTCAGCTCAAAAGCAACAGCGAATTGTTATAATTGTTTATTTAATGGCTAAATTAGTTTTATATTTTGTATCCCTGGAATAAGTCAAAGCACATTTTCAAGCTGTTCACAACAATCTGCAGTGGGCAATGACACAAAAAAACGTGGTTGGGAGTGAAAACCAGAATTAAATTAAAAGAAAAGAATGTTTCTAGTCTAAAACTCCGTTTGTTCTGAAGGGAGCAGAGTGGAATTTTTGTTACATGAAAACACAAACCCTTTTCAAATTTAAAAATTAAAATGAAATTTAAATTTCATTTCTTTAAATTTTTGAATTCTTGTTTCTAATTTTGTAATGGAAATGGAATCCCTGGGAATCTGGACTCAGTTTTAGGCATCCCCTAAAGAGGGGAAAGCTTTAAAAGCTGTGTATATACTTATATATAACCCTATACTTTTATTTCCTGACCTATTGCTGTCCTTTCCTGGGAAGATACTGCAAGTTACTTTTAATTAAGGTGGTGATCCCTAGGGAAAGGACAGGGAAAGAGGGAAACTCCACTGCTTGGGAACCTGAAGTGAAGGAAAAGGCAGTTAGTTGTTCCATTGGACTGCAAATAGCAAACCAGAGAAATGCTGCAGTGTAGAAAACTCTAACTCTGGAATTTACATATCATTTCTCCTTGCTGAATTTTCTTGCTCTTCTTTTACAGAACTGCTCTGAACTGGATTCTGCAATTTTTTTCCAGCATGATGATTATTCATTAGCCATGAATATTCAAGATTTGAGCTATTATTTGCATGCAGTTGGCCAGATGCATTGTATGTGGTGCCTGCTTCTTGATTGGGGAAAAACAGAGCGATTCTTTGTTCAAATATTTGCATCCACACATTCCCCATTTGTTTTTAAACAATATTCAGACATTTGAATTTAAAGGGGTCATGCCACAGCCTGATCCCCAGTGAGGAGTAAAATTCCCTGGGAGGATAACTGGAGTGTTGAACTTGGGAGAGCAGATTTGTAAGTGGCACAAAGATGGCTGAGGAGTTGCAGTGTCTGGTTTGTCTTTAAGCTCTTCACTCATAGAATCATTTAGGTTGGAAAAGACCTCTAAGATTATCACCTCCAACCACCAACCCAGCACTGCCAAGGCCACCTTTAAACCACGTCCCCAAGGGCCACATCCACAGGGATTTTAATTCCCTGCAGGAATGGCAGCTCCACCACCACCCTGGGCAGCTGTGCCAGGGCTGGACAATCCCCTTGATCAAGAAACTCCTGGGAGCATGAAAGGGGAAAGCAGAAATAACATCAGTGCCTGTGGAGAATGTGGCAGAGAAGTTCTGCCCATGCCAGGACTCCCAAGGCAAAATAAGAAACCCCCCTAAAAAATGCCCAATGTCTCTGTGTGTGTGCAGTGCTGGCCTTGCAGAGCTGGGGGTAATCTTGTTTTATTTTTTCCTTTGTAATATTGAGGATTCAGGGCAACTTTTTGTTTCAGTAGCTGGTTTGGGGCTTCATTTTATTGCTGCTTGGATATCTGGGTAATACACACCTTGCTACCATTCTGTGGGGTTTGGTGCTGAGGGAAGGAACACCCACTGAGTTTGGGGCTGTTTGGGGCTCCTCACTTTGGGACAAGGCTGCAGTTCCAGCTTGGATGAGCTGATCAGGGGAAATTCACAGGTTCAGGAGGTGACAGGGCACTGGAAATTGCCTGTCACTTCCTTAGTCACGCCTGGATTAATTCCCACCAGTGCCACTGGAATTGCCCATCCTCTCTCCAGGTTCCTTCCCTTAATGGTCCTTGCCTCCAGCAGCAGGAGAAGGCCTTGTGGGCTTTGTGCTGTCTTCCAAAATCTCTTTGGAGCTGTCCCAGCCATCTCCTTGGTCCCTGGAGTGCAGAGCAGTGGTGGGGCACAGGCTGTGTTTGGCCATCCCTGTGCTCACCACACACGGGGGAGATCCAGGAATCGATGCCTGAGGTGGCCACCTAAAAACCAGAGACTGGACAGGAATAAGGGAATAGAGGTAGGAATTTATTTGAAGGGCCTTCAAAGGTACACCCTGGGCAGGCCAAAGGTGATGCCCAAGATGGACCCTGGGTCACGAGTTCTTCACACTTTTATAAGTTTGGTTCATTTGCATATCAGGGTTAATTCCCCAATTATAACCTCAGTTCATGATGTAATTTCCCCAAGTTTTCCCCACTTCTAAGATGTTGGTTTACACATTTTGGGCCCAGGACAGTCTGGGTGTCCTTGGAGAGCAAACCTGGAGAGGTTTGTTGTGAGCATGAGAGAGCAGCAGCCAACAGGCCACAAGAAACTCCAGAGTTACACACTGGGCAGTGCAGGGTTTGAAAAATATAAAAGTTAAAACCTAAGGCATCAGTATGGATCTCTGCACTCCAGAGAAGCTGTCTCTGCAGCAATCCCTGCCCCAAAGGGCCTAGCAGGGGGCTGAGGCTCCCCAAAAAACCTGATGAATGCTCAGCATCACAGAATATTCGTGGTTTATTCACTTTGTTACAGGCCAGGTTGCTCTCAGTGTGATGGAAAATGATCCCATGCTCAAGTTCAAACTTTCTTCCTTGGCTTTCCTTCTTTTCCTGGTGACCCAGTGCATTCCTAAAGGGAAAGGGAACTCAGTCTGCTCCATGCTCTGTCACTTCCAGTACAGCCAATGTGTGTAAAGGGATGGTTTTGTTTTCTGGGGGCAATAAAAACTGTATGAGATTGCAAAAGGTTTATGCATGTTTTATGGCAGGAGCAACCATTAGAGCGAAGCTACATTGTTTTCCTCTTCCATGCTCCCTTTCTGCTTTCAGACCACATCACTGTGAAGTCAGGCAGGAGGTTCTTCAGCTTCAGAACATGACTCAGGGAAAAAAGAATGAGCAGTAATGTTATGTGTTTATGCAGTGGCATGAAAATGTTATCAATCAAACAAATAGAAAAATTAATGCAGAATGTTTCCCATTCAGACCCCCTAATCAAGCAGGAAACTCGAGGTGTAAAATAGCTGGTGGGATTCACTCAAATCAAAGGCTGGGCTTTCCCAGGTTGTTCCACCACTCCCTCACTCCATCTTATTCCCAGCACAGTGGGATTTTCAGCAATCATAGAACAGCTCAGGTTGGAAAAGGCCTCTAAGATCACCAAGTCCAGCTGCTAACCCAGCACTGCCATAAAATGTAAAACTACACTCTGAAGATGCTCAGTGACAAGCCCAGAGGTGGCAGAAGGTGATTCAGATGGAGTTATGCAAGTTCCATGTCACTGCCATTGAGGATGAGTGGTGGAAAAGCAAAAAGTTTAATCCCTCTGAATGTGTTGGACTTGTGTTTTGTATTTTGTATTTTGTATTTTGTACTTTGTGTTTTGTGTTCTGTTTGGCTTCTTGCTGGAAACATTTCTAGGGAGAACTGACATGTTTTTTTTTAAGGAACAGTGAAATGATTTGCAGAATGCTGGGGCTGCCCATGCTTTCTGTGTGTTTTTTTTCTGTAAGAAGATGTTGTGGATCTCTCAGATTAGAAAATCCGAGGTGTTGCTGATAAGTGGAGACATGTTTTGATAGCAGGCAGCTTTCCAGTTCTTCTGGAAGACTGAAGTTTCCAGTTCTTCTTTTGGTGCTGAGAAATCTCCTGTCAACTGCTCCTTCTCTGTTTCCTGAAGCCTGGATTGGCTCCTGTCCTCCCTCAAGGTAAGGTCAATTTTATTGCCCTTGAAAAAAAAAACCAAATCATTTTAAATTAGGGAAGAGCCAGGAGTGGAATGTGTGATCATGCAAAACATCGAAAAGTTAAGAGAAAATCAACTACCTCTCCCCCAGAAAAATTAAATAATGGGGTTTTTGGTAAAAAACAAAACCCCACAAAGAATTGGCTGCACCATTGGCTCAAAGGATTGATGTCAGGTAAGGAAATCCCCATGGGAAGCTGTAAATGTGACTGCTCTGCATCAGCTGAGGAGGATGATGTTCTCTAAATGAGGGGAGGGTCAGTTTGTCCTCAGCCAGCCTCTGACTGAAGGAATGTTCTTCCTATCACTCAAGTCACCTGCTATGGAAAATTAAAAGCCAAACTAAACTTGAGGCCTTTCCCTATCCCTGAAATAAACACTGTAGTAATTTACCTTGCCTTTAATATCCTAACAGTTGCAGTTTAAATGCTAATTAGCATCAAAGTACTAATTAATATTGGCATTTTCCACCAAAGAGGCTCAAACATAACGGGTTCCTGCGTGTCAGTGTTGAATTCTATGGAAAGCTGAGACTCTGCAGTGGCTGATCATCTTCTGTGACAAAACCAGGTAAAAAATAAACCCATAAACCACCAGAATGCCCCTTTTTCTTGTACTAACTTCAAGGAATTCAATGACACCCAAACCATTCAGTAATTCTCTTCTGTTCTGGGATAATTTGTGCAGTATTGAATTGGTGTTCTGATGCTTTGGTAGTTTCAGGTTCATCCTGTGCTGGCTCTGTTCCTATATGGTTTTTTAAATAGTAGTAAATCACTCTTTAGGACTGTAAAGTAAACATTAAGGGGTCAGTTCATTTACAGTTTGCCCTTTTGGAAATGTTCTTACACAGGTCCATTGCTTTGCTGTGTTACAGAATAACATCCTCAGCAGTCCCCATCATAACCTTGGTTTTAGCATTGTTTGTCCTTCCAGCCTCCTCTGGGACTTTCTTCTCTTGAGAAAGAGAAATATTCTCTACAGACAACTAAACAAAACCTTTGGGTCCATGGAGGGGTTGCTGAACTCGATACAAATCCACTCTACAGGCAGCTGTGGCATCAAACTTTTGCCTGCTATGGCAAATACCTTCAGTTTCTGTTAAATGTGGAGAATTGTCCCATTCCCAGAGCCTGGCACATCTGGGTTTCTGTTTCATAGCTCTGAAACCCAGCTGAGGTTGGGTTTCTAACCTGCCTAAACTACCGGGGCAGAATTCTGTACATGGACTTGAAAACTTCAACTCTGCTTGTTCCAAGGTTTGTGAATAAAATATTTCATTTCACATCAGTGTTTCTGCTGTTGAAACTACAGAAATCACTGAGTTGGCCTTGCCTGTATTTCAGATTTCACCATTTCATCCATTTGGGACAGTCCCAGGAGCCTGAGTGTCACAGGAATGAAAGTTTTTAGCGGTTTCTTGTTCTGACTTCTTCAATCCCTCAATATTTTAGTTTCTCACTGCCTACAGTTGGGCTTTTGTTTTGTCACTGCACTGTCCTGGGTATTTTCCTGGAAATGGGAGCCAAGCTGAAATCGTGGAGCTGTTGCTCCTGGAATTTTTCAGTGCAGACCTCTGATTCTCTTTTGACACCTCCACGTTTTCTGCCAGTATAGGACTGTTCAGGTAATGTACAAACACTTGGATTTGCAGGAGATCCATGGAATGCAGAGGAATAACAATCTTTTTTGTCTGCAGTCGTTCCACGCCCAGAGATTTCTTTTGACACCGAGTGATTTTGCTCTTTCTTTACGTTACCTTGGAAAAATGAGTTATTAAATGATCATCTGGCTTAACCTGCTGGGGGAGCCAGGAGCTGGCAGAGGTTGTCAAGGTGTCTCCAGGAGATGCTTGGTGACATTTTGGAGCTGGCACATGTGGGAGCTGAGTTTCAGAGGGCAGAGAGCCTTGTGAGCAGCTGCAACTTTGCTCTTTCAAGCTGCCTTTTACTTTCTTGAATAACTGTGGTTTTGATGAAACCAAGGGAAGCAGCGGGGAGGGGAATGAGGTGTAATGACTGGAAAAAGAGGTGAAGGAGAAAGGGGACATCCGTGGGCTCAGTGTAACTTATCTTTGACAAGCTGACCTGTGATTTTTCGCTGATGGGAAGGTTAAATCCATTAACTGGTGGTCTTCCACTGAGGACAGGGAGCTGACAAGGCATGAAGGGCTCGGGCCAGCAAGACCACAAAGTACTTGATCTTTGAATGCGTGGCTTTTGTTGTCGGCGGCACACACGGCTTGACTTTCAGCTGTTCCCCCTCCGTGTGAGGAAGTGAACATCAATTAATAGCTGCAGTAATTTCCTCTGGGTGAATCTAGCTCAATGCTCCCAAAGACCAGGGTGCTGAAAGGCTAATGGCTTCCCTCTCTGACATGATGAACACCTACAGCTGTGTGTGGAGCCAAAGGCAGGGCTGGGTGCTCGCTGTCTTTCGGAATCAGGTCACGGCACCAACCACGTCTCCCTGTGCAAAATCCCCTTGATTTCAGTAAAATTTGCATGAACTGCATGACAGCCTGATGTTCTGATGCTCTATCTGAGTTCCCAAAAATGACAAGGCTTGGAAATGGCTGCTCTGTTTGCCTTCTGAGAGATGTGAGACTACAGGTGGAGTGTTTTCATGCCCAGCTGTTGAATGTGTCACTGTTCTGCACTTTTATCTATGCAACAGTCTGGAGTCAGGTAGTCAAAATGACAAATTAACAAAAATTTGTCACTTTGGGGGACTTGCTGCCCAGTGATGGTTATGTGAACACATCCAGTCTTGCCCAGCAACAAATAAACCAGATTAGCCATAAAGTTCTAGTTATCTATTTAATAGATGGCTATTTAAATTAATGAGTTTACCTGCCCCTTAAGGGAGGTGTGTAAACATCTGTGAATTCCTCCACCGCTGCAATGAGAAGGAAAACAGGTTCCTGTGATCCACCTGTACTCCACAGGCAGAACTCTTGCTCAGTGACTTGCTACCAGCCACTGTGGCCTGTGCTGTCAATTCAAATGAAGGACGAAAGAAAAATCAAGAGAGAAAAAAAATGTCTGTTTGGTGTCCTTTCTTTTTGCCCTGGGTCTCTGTGACGTGGCAGCCATCAGACAGCAGTCACACATATTTCATTTTTTGAAATTGATTTGCAGTTTGCAAGAGGCTGAGAAGCAATAAAATCTAAGCTTACCTAACACCTGGTAGCATTAACTGCAGTTCAGAAACTTCCAACTAATATAAGAGGGAACATAATTTGGATTTAGCAAGAAGCAGGATTTATGAATTCTTCATTCACTGTGACTAACTCGTGCCCTTGGGAAAGTTTCTCCATCTCTGTTTTACCAGATCTGTGTGGAAAATGAACTTGGCACCAAAGGTTTTAATGAACTTTGGAAATTCTACGTCAATAAACCCAAGTAGTCGATAACTGGTAAATACATTTAACCTTAAAGAAAATAATTTATCTGCCCTTGTTTACCCAAGGTTGCTGAGATGTCCCTGAGGTGCTGGTTGGTAACTGCTGAGTAGAAGAGGGCAGTGCTTTGCTTTGTTTACAAACTGGGGATGATATCCCTGCATAATTAAAGCTGGCTTTAGCAGGGAGCATCTCTTCCCCTTGTTGAGCAGCCTCCTCTTTTGGCAGAGACAAGCTCCATAAAGATCCAAGTGCATGTTCAGCTTGACAGCAGAGCCCTCATGGGTTTGATGCACTCCATCTTTTAACAACAAACTTCAATAAACTCTCATTTTTAAAGACGTGGGGTCTATGTAATCCCCGCTTTGTATAACCCAGCTCTGTCAAAACCTCCTTGTGTGGCTTTCAAGCGAACACCAGCCTTAGCAAATGGGTATTTATGGCTGTGAGTGGTTAAATGGGGCACATCCCTGATCCTGAGGAGTAAGTTTTGAGACAGAAAACCCTAACATGGAAAAAAAAAAAAATGTTAGTAAATATTCCTATTGGCAGGAAAAGGAGAACATCTGCTCAAGTCACGAGTGGTTTGTTGCCTGAGTTAGCAGCAGGGCAGCCTACAGCTAATTAGCTGTGCCTTGATAAGAGAACAGGAGTGCAGTGGATAGAAATGTTTGTCATCTGAAGTTGCTTGAAATCCTTCTAAAAGCATTAAAAACATGACACTTGACTTTCCTTTTTATTCCTTTCCTTGGTATCTTTGGAAACTGCTGCCATGACTGCTTAGCTATGAGTAGAGACCCCCACTGAAACCTCTGTGCATGAAATGTCCTGATTTAATCTGGTTTTCATTAAACCATTTCAGTAAGCACTTGTCCATTCCTACCCAGAAATTCACACACAAGCACATGCAGAGCACTGAGCACATCTCCCAAACTCAGATTTAAACCCAGATTTTCCCACATGTGCTGAGGCAACGCTGAGATCAGCCAGAATATGGAATTTGCATTCTTTTAAGCTTTTATTGTGGGTCTGGTCTTGAGAGCTGCAGAGCCAGTCTGAATTTGGGACCACAGGCTCCAAACATCCCTCCTGCTTTTTTCCTAAACTCACCTTGTGCAGGGATCTCTCAGATCCAGAAGGGATCTGTCCTTTCCAGCACCTTTGAATCTCAGATATCTGCAGCTGGCTTTGGTGTAAGGGTGAGGTAATTGTGGGTGCCAACATAATTAACCTTGCATGTCTGTTATGTTAATTCCTAAGACAGGTCTGCTAATGAGTGGGAAAAGGAATAACCTCCAGTGTGTTTCACTCTTTTCCTCAGTTCCCTGCAGTCTAAGCCTGTAATTTATATTTTGTGTAAGATGCTTCATTTTGGCATAGCTCCTGAGAGAGTTAAATGCTGAATTCCCTTGAGAGGAAGATATATTTTTTAAATGATACCTATTTTTATAGGGAGAGAAACTCTGTGCATTTGAACAAGGTGAGTGACACTTGTTTTGCACTCTGTTTGTGACTGACACACCTCTGGTGAGCCTTCTTTGGTCACCTGCTCTCACTCAGCTTTGTCCTCAGCAGAAAGTGTGATGAATGAGCTGCTTCTCTGATTCTTTCTGAGTGCATGGATGACTGCTGACTTCCAGTTTTATTACTGCCCAGATATAGTAAAGAGGAGAGTTAAGTTGGGGAACATTCAGCAAAAGCCAGAGGTACCACATTTAAATTCCAGTTTTCCTTTGGTTGTGCTCTGTTTTATTGTTCTCATTGATTTCAATTAGCTCAGACAGCAAATCCCATTGATTGCAGGCGCTGGGGGAACGTGGGCTCCGAGGGAAGCAGAGGCACAGAAGCACAACATCTGCTGCACGCAACAATAAGAGCGAGGAGATGGTTTTAGAACTGCATTTACAGCTGGAGGAAGCTGTGCTCATGTGGAGGGATGGTTGGGATGCTTGGGCTGCAGCTGCTCTGGCCCGTGCTCAGGAGGGAGCTCCAGGGAACAGGAGGAAGAGGAGGAGGAGGAGGAGGAGGATTAACCACGTGGATTAAACCACACTCCTCCTCCAGGGCTTCAGAAGAAGCAAGATGCCTTTGATACTGATGTGTGAAATCCCTGGGTCGGTTTACACACACTACAAAGCCAATTCTATTTCTGTTGCTTGTTGTCCCTGGAAAAGGAGTGGCACTGGGGCAATCAAAGCCCTGTGGGCACTGGAGAGGCACCAGTGGCCTGGGAGGTCGTGATGATCTCCAGGCCAAGTAGAGACAAGATTTTAAACCAAACCCTTGTGCCCCTGTGTCATCGTGTTTGTAACCTGAGCAGGAAATGAATGAACCATGGAAATCAGCAGAGCCAAATCACAAATCCACCAGAAGAAAAAAGAAAGGCACCCAAACTTCTGGCACGGGAAATGCAGATGATTTATTGTTTCATTTTTGCTGCATAATAACAGTTTTTGCTTTTATACTGATTTGTGGAAGAATTATTTTCGTCAATGTGAACGAGGTAAGGAAGGGAAGTTAGGGAAGCCTTTTATTCTCTTTTTTAAATAGCAAGAAACTTGCAACAAATGACTCCATGGTATTTTATCTGTAAGGGAAAAGGAACAGATTTGTTTCCTTGTCAGTCATTAATTTAAAAAAGGATTTTATCTTGGAGAGCAAGGAACCTAGTAAAAATTGACACAAAGGTGTTTTTTTTTAATATTTAAATGCCTTATTATCTTAAAGGGCACGATTATCTTACATCAGGAGACATTCATGTATTTTACACCTCTTCCAGATCTGTGTCTAACTGGTGCTTTTAATGACTTCTATTATTCTTGAAGAACATAAAGAACTGCTGGAGGAATCTATTCACAGACACAGGGGAAAAAAAAAAATCTGCATTAATTTAACTTTATATTGGTTTAAGCTTAATAAGATGGCTTATTAATGCCAACTGATAAACCATGTCTGAATAGAAGGGGGAAAATAGTTACTGAAGAAGTACAGAAGCAAAGGACAATAATGGGATAAAGATGTCAAAACATCCCACCTAAAAAGAGTTTAGGAAGCCAGAGAGTATTGAACAGAGCACAGAAAAGGATTGGGAATTTGGTGGTGAAGGTCCTATGGGCCCTAAGAGTGAGAGGGCTGAGACCTTGTCTGGTAAGCAACAGCATTCTTCAGAGTTATTTGAAAGACTTAATTTGGCCATGAGAGTACTTTTTATGGGGTTTAGAAAAGGTGCAAAATATGCTACATAAAATTCCCAGCTAATTTATACAACTAGATCATTTGGGAAACTTATGGAATGCCAAGGAATATATGCAGGGGGCATTTCTTTTTTAACAAAACATTTAACTTTTTACCTGTTGTACAAGAAATCTGAATTTGGACTCAGGCACATTATTGCTTTAGTCCTACCTCAATTTCTGGTCATTCAGCTGATGCAGGGTGTGTTTGACAGAGTCTTAAAAATCTTGTAATAATCCTAATGCTGGACTTGCATTCAAAATTACCAGAATGCTCTGAAACCAGGTCATTAATCTGAAACAATGACAGGTTAAAGAGTCCTTGAAAATCTTCCTTTGCTATGAATAAGAGCCATGGGTTTCATCCCACCTGCCCCTCTCAGCCTACAAAGTGTTCATTCTCCACGCTGGTATAATTAATAACCAACTGCACCCATGGAAGGAAGTTCCCTGGAGCTGCCCAGTTGTGCAATTTCTATGAAATGTGGAGATTTGCTCTTGTTCCACCTCCTCTTTTTGAAGGATGAAATGCCACAGACAAAATTTCCTAAGACCACGTCCCAGCTTTCCAAGTTTTTCAGGCAACTGGTTGTAGTTGGGAGTAGCTGCTTTGCCCTGCTTTTCTTGGCTCAAGAAGCTCCTGAGGGTCACCATAATGGTTCTTTTAAAGGACTAAACCTAAACACTGGAAACTGAAAATTTAGTTAATTATAGATAAAGCTTTGGCAGGACTTAATGAGGAAAAGTTTTAGACATCACAGTCCAGATTTAGGGGATGGAAATTCGTGCTTCCAGCAGTACTTAGAACATACTTGAAGGATGCTGAGTTTCTCTTCCATCTCAGGCATGACAAAAGTATGTGCTGTTTAATTTGGTCATACTTAGAGGCTTTATATGTGGAATTTGATGACTTAGATGTCAATAAAAATATTTTTCTGTTTCCACTTTTTGTACACTGGTCATCGGCTACAATATTGAGTTTTGAATTAAGGCAAAAAAATGAATGAAAAACTGTTGTTTTATATGGTTTTTTTCCCCCTCTTTTGTTGCTGCTCGCTGTTTGCAAGTTTTTAATTGCAAAAGATGCTGTAGATGAAGTTTTTCTCCTTAGCACTGCTGTCCTATTTTCCCTGTGATATCCCCAGGGGATCTAACATGAGTTTAAGTAAGTCCATTTTTTCTCGACTGACAGAGCAAATGTTCAGATGCTTTAAAATTTAAAGAGCAAAATGTAGGGATGGGAAAATTAGCTCAGAAGAGCTAGGAAATTCCCATTCAAGCCAAATAGTCTTCTGTTGGTTTGTTTGCTTCCTTCATCCTCCTCGGTTTTGTTTGCTTTTAATTTCCCGTAAGGATGTTGCATTTTGAGAGCTTGGCACTCCCAATATCCTTCACCGTATCTAAAACCTCCAAAATTCACCAGGCACTTGCAACCAGAAGGGAGAATGATGTGTGAACTTTGCCAGTGAATGCACCTATGTGCACAGATGCTCTTGCATGAGAATTATTTTCATGGCCCGCAGTCGAATGTTCATTAATATTCGTGAGGTAACAGAGTTGCTCTGTATACATTAAAGAATATTCTCCTTTTCAAGGACATTTCTTATTTGAAAAAGAGCTACCGTAGTAAAAAGTTTGGTAGCTGCACAAAGCAGTTCAGGAAGTCCAAAAGTGAGTAACTGAAGATATTTCAGGTGCATTTTCTGTTCTATGCAGTTTGAAATGGCTTATATAGAAAAAATGTAGTGAGGGTCATTGTGCCTACGTGTTGACACCTTCAAGTAGTCTAAAATCCATATTCTTGTGTGGAGTAAGTTGAGATTTGCTCTAAATGGCATTATGGATTCCAACTTGGTGCCATTTGGTGATAAAAAGAGTCCAAGATGTTTTGAGGAAGACATTTTACCGTGCTCCTAACTTTGTTGCATCCACCAAGGACTCGCACCGTGGTTCTCATATCTCCCGGTCCTTCCAGTGCCTGGGCAGGGATCGTAGCTCGGAACGAGCGTGTGAGATGCAGCGTGTGCCGTGACAGTGTGCGGTGCTTTTGGGATGCTCTGTCCCTGGCAGCAGGTGCGGGATGGCTGCGAAGATGTGGGGAGACGGCAGCAGCAGCAGCGGCAGCAGCAGCGGAGCACCCGGAGCGCGTGGGACCAGCACATCCCTGCCCACATCTCCAGCCGGGATCGCCCCCAGCTCCACATCTGTGCTTCCCGCGCCCTCCGCACGCTTGTGTTGAGCCTGGCGCCTTCCATTCCTTAGGAAACCGCCGTGTCGGTCGGGAGAAGTTTCTGCCGGAGCCGCTCACCCCCAGCAGCAGCAGCAGCAGCAGCAGCGGAGCCTCTGGACAGCCGCCCCGTGCCGGGGTGCGCGGGATGCTCCCGCCCTGCTGAGGGTGCTCAGGCCCGTCCCGGGGCAGCAGGATTTAAAAAAAAACCCCAGAAAATGGAGCACGTGGGGAGCAGCGCTGGCTGAGGGGCCGAGCCGGGAACGCGCAGGTACCCCCGGCCCCGCGGCGCTGAGGGGGCACAGCGGGGGCGGGAACGAGGCCCTGGGCGGAAGCGGCCGCTGAG
>VZTH01007848.1:72772-88649 GCA_013397815.1 Aleadryas rufinucha | reverse complement strand
TGGCAGTGCTGGGAACTGTTGGACTCGACAATCTTAGAGAAGTTTTCCAGCCTTGATGATTCCATGATTCTCTTCTATGATTGAAGTATTCCCAAACCAAAACCATGGGATCCAGGATAGCTGCAAGCCTGTCCAAAGGGAAGCAAGATCCAGCTCCCAAGCAGGAGGAGTGAAAATTCAGCTAAAAGAAAACAAACCTAAACCCAACACCAAAGCATCTCTTCTTTCTTTGGAAAGGATACCTGATTATTTAGAAACACATCTGATATTAAAAAAAATTGAATATGCAATTCCAAACTGTAAAATTACTTCAGATTTCTGTAAAATTCAGTCCTGAAGGAAAAGCTGAAGAGGCACAGGAACGTTCTAAAAGCACCTATTTTCCTAAATCACCTTTAAAATAAAATACTCAGTGTTCAAATGGCTCTTGAACAGATACAAGAAGGGAAATTTTAGTTTTAAATAATCCCCACAAGTAACATTAACACTGAGAAATTTCAGAATGAGAAGAGAATTCCCTGCAGGAGAGACCACACATGCCAACACTTTTCTCCCTCAGGGATAAAAGATCCTATTTTAAACAGGCTTGTCCATTTTCTCCCAGTGAAATATTTAAATTGAAATATTAAGCTCTTTATGTACAGTGAGAGAAATCAAACCTACACTCAGTTAAGTGATGTCTCATTAAAATGTCCCTGTTACCATGGTCAGGAATAGATGAAAAACTCTAAGTTTCATTTCTTTTTTTCCATTAAATTTTCCTTACGTGGCCTTAAAAGACTACACAGCTAAATAAATAAATGGATGAATATATAATAAAAAAAACCCAAACAAAACCACATGAATTAATTCACTACATTTTGCCTTTCAGAACATTTCCATAGAATTGACTTTGTTGCAAAGGATTTAAGTCCCTCCCAATTCCAGGACAGTTTATAAAGATAAAAAAATGAAGTTTTCTCTCTGCTTACAACTTGTATTCTCTCTATATTAGCAACAAACAAAGAACTAAAAATCAGTTGTTATCAATTCTAGAAGCCACTCATTAAACTGCTGCCACTTCTGGACTCACAAGATAAAAATCCATCTTTAAAATGTCCCAAATTTCATCGTTTTGCCAAGTGAAAATGGAAAATGCAATTTGTCTGCAGACAAGTTTGCTCACTTCAGTAATATATTTTATGTAATTTACAGTATAAAGGTATTACACAACCCAGCATGGATAAGGCAGAGGATCTTCCATCATTTCTTCTTTTAAAGAGTATTTTATATCATACTATTTCTAAAGACCTGGATGGAAGTTTCAGCTTCCAGGGCATTCTAAAGGAGTTTGACACTGATTCCTGAAGCTTTTCCCAGCAGCATCACACCAGGAAGGGCAGGAAAAAGAACCAAAACAAAGCAGAACACCCCTAAGGCACATAAATTTCTCTCTCTGCATAGAAATTCATACAGGTATTTCTCACAGCATTAAAACATTTCTTTTCTTGTACTAGAAAATCCAACAGTAAATTCAGCAGCACCTACAGACACGAAATTATTTCGTGGCTACAGCAGCAGGATAAAAACAAGGGCAAAATGTTCCTATTTATCACATTTTTTACTGAACACACAGAATTTTCCTTAGGCCAAATTGTGCCCTTTGAACATGAGAATAAAACATGGGAGCCCTTTTCCTTGCACAAACAGAAGTTCCCATCTGCAGTAAAGGCAGTGACAAACATCTGGGCGTTTTCCTGCTGCCACAAACACGATTTCAAAGCATCTTTCTGACAATCAAGACGCAGCAGGGTATTTTCAGCGGCAAACTTTGCCTTCCAGAGCTCCCAGAAGAGATGTGCCACCTCCTTTACCTGATGTGACTTAAAGAGTTCAGAGCCTCCCTAAGCAGCAAAACCTATTTTAGGTCAAGGCAGGAAAAGTCCATGCAAAATGCAGAGCGCTGATAGGGGGGTTTAGAGGTGATTATCGGTTTATTTAGTCTTCAAACCTTGTTTTACCTCAAGAAGTATTTTACAGATCCTGATTTCATCTCTGACAGCTCAGTCTCAGTCAACAGAAAACTTGTTTTAAAGGAAAACATTCCCAGCACTGAGTCCCTGCAGGAATGAATGCAGGGAAACCCCTGTGGGAAAAAGAGCCAGAAGGTCCTCACAGAGATCCCAACCAGAACCCAGCCCTTATTTGTGGCCTTCCAGGACCTGAAGGAGCCAACAAGAAAGATGGAGAGAGAATATTTACAAGGAGCTGAAGAGCCAGGACACAGGGAAAGACAGGGATGGATGGGATATTGGGAAGGAATTGTTCCCTGGGAGGGTGGGGAGGGGCTGGGATGGAATTCCCAGAGCAGCTGTGGCTGCCCCTGGATCCCTGGCAGTGCCCAAGGCCAGGCTGGACATTGGGGCTTGGAGCAGCCTGGGACAGTGGAAGGTGTCCCTGCCATGGCAGGGGTGGCACTGGGGGGGCTTTGAGGGTTTTTCCAACCATTCCCCGATTCTGTGATTCCAAGAGCACAGCAGCTCAACCGAAATTCACTTTGCAAAAGGTTTGTTAGAAAGTTGATGATAACACAATGGGGAATAGACACAAAGAGTCCCCTGATTCAAAAGTGCTTTGCACCAACTTCTGTAAAAAGCAGGCAAAAAAAATTAATGAGATGTTTTAGCAACACCATTTATCATGTTTCTAAGGCTCTTTTTCAAAAAAAAAAAAGTCCATTTTAACCAAAAAATGCTTCCCTTTTAAAAGCTGCACACAGTGTCAGTATTGAACAGTGCCCTTCAATGGAACCCACGGTGCTTAGGAGTTCTCAAGGTCAGTACATTTATTTCTGGTTTTCTAAGTGCAATTACCTTTCCTCAAGGTTTTTTTTTTTCCTCCCTCTTTTACACTAAACATTATTTCACTTCAAATCTACAGACCTGCCCTCAGCAAATTTGTTTCCNTCAGTACATTTATTTCTGGTTTTCTAAGTGCAATTACCTTTCCTCAAGGGTTTTTTTTCCTCCCTCTTTTACACTAAACATTATTTCACTGCAAATCTACAGAGCTGCCCTCAGTAAATCTGTTTCAGGTATCTTGGTTTACACATCTATTAATGCTGATAATAAAATTATAAATACAGTCATAAAGTACAGAAAACAGCTGTATTTATGGCAATGGCCAGTACTCAAACAGTAAAAAACAACAAGGAAAAGCCATAAAAAAAAATGTTTTTAAAGTAATTTTGCAAAAATGCAGCACTGAATATGGGAATATAACCATTCTGGTGCCAGGGCCTCACCACCCTCATGGGGAAGAATTTCTTCCTAATATCCAGTCTAAATCTCCCCTCCTTCATTTTCAAGCCATTCCCTGTTTTCCTGTCACTCCACACCCTTGCAGATATTCCCTTCCAGAAGTCATGGAGGGGGAGAAATAAAATCAAACCTACTGCAGTGAGAAACCCTCTTTTATTTATCGAACACAAATAATATTGGGAGCCACAGAAATGAACTTTGATGCAGAGCAGGAAAAGAATTGAAGGTTTGCAAACACAAGGAAAAGGTAACTGGAGACAAGTGGCATTCCCAGTTTGGAATGCACTGCAATCCCAGTAACTGGGATAGCCCCAGGTATTTGGGATATTGTCTCTGCAGCACTGAGGTATCACTGTGGCAAATCATGGGAATAAGAGGGAAGATAAATTATCTTTTAAATGATAATCTTCACAGCAGACAGGTGATGCTGCCAGATGAATACACTCCTAAAAGCAACAGCCATTTTGAAGACAAATGATCCCACTTTTGGTGCTTCTCCTTCGCCTGTTTTAACGTAAATTATTTAGCAACTGCTTCATTGAGGGGCTCAGCGAGCTTGAGAGATAAGAAATATGTGCAATCCAAACTGAACTGATGAAACCACGCGGCTCAGATATCCCTGGATTAAAAAGCTCCTTGCAGGAGGAGGTCTCTGTGGGGAAGCTTTCGCATTTGGTAATTAATTCCTACCTTTGGATCACTCAGCACATCAACCATCACACCATACCCCGGGGGCTGTTCCCTTCCCGGGTTTTTGGGACAGCACAGAGTGGATATGGGAAGGTTTATGGGAAGCAGGCTCTGATGTGGTGCTGCTCCCAGCTTTCGGAGCCGCCGAAGGTGACCCAGTCCTTGCAGACAGGAATTACTGCCAGGCTCTCATCAGTGGGAGAAATAAAGACAGGGCTCTCTCCACATTTGCATGGTATCAAAATAAAATCCCCATCACAGGCAATGTTCTCATTCCCTCCTCCCCAAAGAGCAAGAAAAGCCAAAAAATACTCAAAGACTGGTAATGGGCTGCTCCTTTGTTCTGACTTCTGTGACTTAAGCTCAGTTTTCTGTGATATTTTATGTTATGGCAGCAGAATTAATGGCATTTACACAAATGCATGTATCAATATGGTAAATAAAAGAAATACAATTTCCAGACAGGTCACATTTCAAGAGAGAATTTCTGTTCCAATATTGACAGATAAGAGCAGCTGAAAAGATTAATACCCAGTAGTAGCAAGCAGGGGATTTCACAGGAGTGAAATTGCTCTTCTCTGCCTACAGGAATGTCCTCACCTTACCTGTCTGCTTCCTTGGAATTTGGCTCCCAAATCCACACCATCCCATCCCACCCCTGCCATGGGCAGGGACACCTCCCACTGTCCCAGGCTGCTCCAAGCCCCAATGTCCAGCTTGGCCTTGGACACTGCCAGGGATCCAGGGGCAGCTGCAGCTGCTCTGGGCACCCTGTGCCAGGGCCTCCCCACCCTCCCAGGGAACAATTCCTTCCCAATATCCCATCCATCCCTGCCCTCTGGCAGTGGGAAGCCATTCCCTGTGTCCTGTCCCTCCAGCCCCTTGTCCCCGGTCCCTCTCCAGCTCTCCTGGAGCCCCTTTAGGATCCGGAATTGGCTCTGAGCTCTCCCTGGAGCTTTCTCTTCTCCAGGCTGAACAATCCAAATTCTCCCAGCCCGGCTCCAGAGCAGAGGAGAGGAGTTTTATCCTTGTCCCACGTGCACAAGTTGTCTCTTGCACAATTTTACTTTACCTGTAACTCCTCCAGGTTGTTCCATTTTATACACTGTGTGCAAGGATTGCCAGGAGCAGAGGAAAACTTGCACAGCATTTCCCTTTTCCAAGAGAGATCCCCAAGCCCAGGTTTTATATTTTCCAGGAGCTGCCTGCAGGTGTTTGCAGAAGCAGCCATATCTGTGTTTTATGCACTCTCAAGGAACACAGACCTGTTTAATACTCTGCATTTAATTAAAGGGAGCAGGGAAGGCCTCATCTGCAGAACCTGAACACGAGAATCTGTGGGCTGAGCCTCCAAGAATGACCCAATTCTTCCCGAACATTATTAAATTTGAATTTTATTTCTTATTAAACTCACAGCAACTCAGAAGACTTTGGGGGATTCTCTCAGCCAACCCAGTGCTAAACAATGTGCAGCCTCCAGAAGAGCTTCAAAGGTGCCTCATGAAAAGAATATGAAATCAATCTCTAAGCTGCAATCTAAGCAAAAGGAGATGAACTTTTCTATTGTGGAAAAGTGAATTAATTAAACCCCTCCTTTATTACGATTTGGGACGATGACCAGAACGTTCAGCAGAATAAGCTCCAACAGGATGCTGCTGATAAAAGGCTCTTTATCCTGTTCCTCCCTGAACTCAGCAGAAATCCAACCCCAGCAGGACAAAAGGAGACCGTCAGCGAGGTAAAGGACAAACTTCCTGAGGCAAATAAAGCAGTGTGGACACAGGAATTTCCTCTCCCTCACACAATTTTTGCTTTTATATTGATTTTGATCAGTAACATGTCTTTGGAAATTGAGGAACAAGCTGAACATGTTAATCACATCTCATTCCCTTCTCCACTCCATGGAAAAGCCAAGATCACAGAATCCCAGGTGGGTTTGGGTTGGAAGGGACCCCAAAGCTCATCCCATTCCACCCCTGCCATGGGCAGGGACGCCTTCCACTACCCCAGGTTGTTCCCAGCCCCATCCAACCTGGCCTTGGACACTTCCAGGGATATCCTGGAAGAAAAGAATGGAATATTTGCTCAGGAAGCTCTGCTGCTTCCAGATGAAGCTAGTACATGTTTCTCTGTACCTGCAAGTCAATCAAAACCCACCTAAAATATTTTAGGAGAACAACTTTTCTATTTTCTCACTACACCAAAGGTGCAAAACACGTTTTAACAATTTTCCTCATGATATCCAGCACACTCCAAACATTCCAGCAACAACAAAACATTCTGAAGTGCTGCTTTTCCATCACCAAAATAAATTCCGATTTATAATTGAATTTCATTTTCCTCCCCACCTTTGTCTTGGCAGAAATCAGAAGGGAAGAAGTAAATCCCTCCCAAATAAGGAGCCATTTATCACGTTCTAACAACAACACTCCCACATTAACAACAGGATTAGAGATGGATATTCAGCTCTGGAATTGCTTTCCTGGACGTACGGCCCCGGAGCGTGGGCAACAAAAGCAACTTAAGTTGAGAGATGCTTTTTAATTACACATCCACACTTAAATGAGAACTAATCTCTCCTTGGAAAAAGCAATTAAATCCAAACCAAGATTAAAATCGGTGGTTTAAAACGTTCCAAAGTGAAAATCAGCTCCTCAGGCTGCAGGGGCAGCACAGAGAATGTTCCTGGGAAAGGGGCTGGTTTGCTCCAAGAGCTCAGCTCACCCTTCCTGCACCATTCCAAGAGAATGCATGGATTTTCTTGGAAAAAGAAAATCATCCTCATGGAACACATCCCTTTCTCCAGATTTTTCCTCCCATCTGGGCAGTAACAACAGGACCAAGCAGAATCTCTTTTACAGGTTCTGATGTTCAGGTTCCTGCCCAGACTCACCCAGGATTTCCCATCCCCATCCTGGAGACTCAGGAATCTGTCCCAAGGTGAAGCAAAATCAAACCAGCACAGGCAAAGCAGCTTTGAGATAGATTCAAAGTATAAAATAGATATTAAGAAAGTATTAAAACCCCTAAAATCAGTGCACAGGCTACTGCAAAACCTCAATGGAATGGTAGGGAGTGGAACTAAATTCTCTTTAAGGCCCCTCCCAGCCCAAACCATTGTGTGATTCTATGATTAAAATATCAGACAATTAAAATATTTCTGTATTTCTAGATGCTACAGTACTACTTTGATAAACTAAAAATACAAAAAATGGGAGAAGAAAAATACCAAAACATCCCAATCAATCCCAGGGCCCATCTTCAGATCTGAAAACTTGAGTGAAAAGTTTTATTCCTACTTTAATGCAACGGTACCATTATTTGGGAAGTACTTTTCCTGGCATGATTTCCATGCATTTAAAACCATCACAACTAATTCTTTTTGGGGCATAACATTTGAAACCACAGCAGAAAATCAACCAACTCTGAGTTATGGCAGAGCCTACAACACTCATCCCACTCTTGACATTTGGCAAAAAAGGGATTTGGGATATCCCAAAAATGGGATAACTTCACTTGGTGTGGCTGAAAAATACTCATCATAAGTTGAGGAGGTAAATTTAAGGATTATTTAAAAAATGCTTTAAAAATACCTCAGAAAAGCTACTTAGAGCAAGACAAAATGTTTTCCAGAGCCAAGGAAGCAGCAGTGATTAGGCTGTCCCTATAAGTAACTGTGAGGTACATGGACAATTTCTGCAGAAAGGGAGTACAAACATTACCCAAAGTCATTAACTGCTAGGCAGGAATTAATATGTTTACAATTCAAGCCAAGTGATAAATATGAATATATAAAAGGCAAATACTCATTGCATCCCCGTGAATTATTAAAACTCTTTCTTTCCTTAATAAATGGAAAAATTAACATATACAAGCATTCTGCTTTTTCCAGTATCCGGGGTTTTTTTCTAGCCAGGAATCTTATCCTTGTAATTTTTGATAACACCTGAAATTTAAAAAAAAAAAAAAAAAAAAGTAAAAAAACCAGGCCNAGACACTGCAGGGTTTTACAGCAGGCAATACAGAATAGAAAAGCTAAACCTCAAGGCATCAAAACCAGTTTGGGATTCTACAGAGACAACAGCAAGGGCTTTGTCCTTTTTTCCCCCCACTTCAGACGTGGTGCCCCTTGTCCCAGCCAACAGAAACGTCTGTGACACGATGTGTCAGCTCTCACGCTGCCACCACCTGTCCATTCATCAGCACCTCCAGTCCCCAGGAGCTCCCCCAGAGGACATCAAGCCCCTCATTTAGATAATCAATTGCTGCAGATCTTATCTGTCACTTGGTAATTGATGTGGCATAACAAAATTACACTTCCAAACAAACCTTGTTAGCTCATCACCCAACCTCATCATCCTGAGGACAAGATAAAGTCCTGGTGATGTTCCCTGGTGATGTTTCCTAGAGGGCTGCAATNCCAAGGAAGCAGAAGTGATTAGGCTGTCCCTATAAGTAACTGTGAGGTACATGGACAATTTCTGCAGAAAGGGAGTACAAACATTACCCAAAGTCATTAACTGCTAGGCAGGAATTAATATGTTTACAATTCAAGCCAAGTGATAAATATGAATATATAAAAGGCAAATACTCATTGCATCCCCGTGAATTATTAAAACTCTTTCTTTCCTTAATAAATGGAAAAATTAACATATACAAGCATTCTGCTTTTTCCAGTTTCTGGGGTGTTTTTTTTCTAGCCAGGAATCTTATCCTTGTAATTTTTGATAACACCTGAAATTTAAAAAAAAAAAAAAAATAAAAAAAAAAAAAGGCCAAAAAAAAAAAGATATTTTAAAGTTTAAGGCTGTTAAATTAAAATTTTATTAAAAACCCCACATCATTAATTGTCTGTTAAATGAGCTCCTATGGAATATCAAGGGCTGGTTGGATGACATTTGGAGCCACCTGGGATCATGGAAGGTGTCCCTGCCCACAGCAGGGGTGGAACTTGTTGCTCTTTAAGGTCCTTCCAACCCAAACTGATGCCTGAAGTGGCTACCTGGAAACAGAGACTGGATAGAAATAAGGGAATAAAGGTGATATTTATGTGAAAGGCCTTCAAAGGTACCCCCTGGGGAGCCCAGAGGCTGCTGCCAAAATGGACCCCAGATGGACCATGAGTCAGGAGTTCTTCACACTTTTATAGGTGTGGTTCATTTGCATATCAGCATAAATTCACCAATTAAAACTTTAACTACTGATGTGAGTTCTCTAAGCTCAGCCCCCCTTCTCCAAGATGTTGGGTTACACATTTTGGGTCTGGGTGTCCTTGGACAGCAAACCCAGAGAGACTTTGTTGTGTCTGTCTGAGCACGAGAGAGCAGCAGCAGCAGCCTGGGAGACACTGCAGGGTTTTACAGCAGGCAATACAGAATAGAAAAGCTAAACCTCAAGGCATCAAAACCAGTTTGGGATTCTACAGAGACAACAGCAAGGGCTTTGTCCTTTTTTCCCCCCACTTCAGACGTGGTGCCCCTTGTCCCAGCCAACAGAAACGTCTGTGACACGATGTGTCAGCTCTCACGCTGCCACCACCTGTCCATTCATCAGCACCTCCAGTCCCCAGGAGCTCCCCCAGAGGACATCAAGCCCCTCATTTAGATAATCAATTGCTGCAGATCTTATCTGTCACTTGGTAATTGATGTGGAATAACAAAATTACACTTCCAAACAAACCTTGTTAGCTCATCGTCGTGAGGCCAAGCTGAGCTCACAAAATAAAGCCCTGGTGATGTTCCTACCAGGCTTCAATGAGAGATTTGATTTCCATCAGCTCACGGGGAAGTAAAACTGAATTCCATAAATAAAGGGAGTCTCCACAGCTTGAGGGGGACATGACAGATGGCAGGAGGTACAGGAAGGGCCACCAAAGTGACAGCCTGGAGAAGAGAAGGCTCCAGGGAGAACTTCTTGTGGCCTTCAATATTTAAAGACGGCTTGGAACAAACATGGAGAGAGGCTTTTATCTTCCCAGTGCCAGAGGGCAGGGAGAGATGGAATATTGGGAAGGAATTCCTCCCTCCTGTGAGGGTGGGGAGGCCCTGGCACAGGTGCCCAGAGCAGCTGTGGCTGCCCCTGGATCCCTGGCAGTGCCCAAGGCCAGGCTGGAGCACCCTGGGACAGTGGAAGGTGTCCCTGCCCATGGCAGGGGTGGCTCTGGAAGGGCTTTAAGGTCCCTTCAACCTAAACCACTCTGTGACTCCATGCCAAGGGATGGAACAGTTCCCTCCTGAGAAGGAGCCACAAAGTCCCAGATTCTCCCAAGAATGCACAGGGTGGATGGATTCACATTTTCCTGAGGTTTCCGAATCTACAGCAGTGGGGATGAAAGGATGCACAGCTGTTGCTCACAAATTTCGTTGTGTTAGAACCAGGAGGCAGCTGCTGAAGCCAACAGGAGATGAATTTCAAACAAACATGAGATGGGACTTTTAATTCTGGCATTTCTTTTTCCCACACAGGGAGGGATGGAAGTTGTGCCTACAAAAGCCGTGGGGACAGGCAGCAAAGGCACATCCACAAGGGAATGCACAAAGCCAGGAGAAGTAAAGTTTGGAGACAAGGAGCAGCCATTCCACCTCCCATCCAACAAACTTCTCCATCCAGCCTTGGGCAGAAGGATGCTGAGGAGGGAAGGATGTGGAGACACTCAAATATGAGGGCATTGCTTTGAGTTCCCAGAAGTAAATTGAGGAAGTGCCACAGTATTATCAAATTATAACTTTATTTCTGGGTTTTCAAAGATTTCATCCTTTTCCTCCCCAACAGCCCTTGCAGTGATTGGGCTTTTCCATAATACTGATGGACACCCCTTGGATATAAAGCAGCTGCTAATTATGCTCGTCAACCACCGCTAAGTATTAATATTTAAAGTCCTGAACTTGTTTAAAAATGGAAGAAAATCAAAATGTGGTGCTGCTTTTAATGTTTCTTCATACAGTGTCCCCAAGCTATCAAGGACAGAGCCATTTTTACTGAGCTGTGTTTTGAAGAGCCACAGACCAAGGATTAAGAAGGACTTCACTTGGCCCCTGATGTCAATTGTAAACTCATTTAATGTCATTATCAGGCTCCCCATATTTTTCATAACACAACTTTTTGAAACATCCTGTGCTTTTTAGGATTTCCAGGCTTTTCAAAGTAACTTCTGTTCCTTTCTTAAGGTAAAACTCAGTCACGGGCATTTTAATACATAAAAGAATTAGGTCTTTGCACAGTCAATCAGGAATTTAGCATATTCTTATTTGCACAAGGCAAGTTTCTAGGTCATTTGATTTAGACAAAAATAAATAAGGGAGGAGAAGCTCTAAATTGTGAACATATGGCTAAATTTTAGGTGCCCATGATGTTGCAAACTGCCTCTTTATGTCCCTTTTTTATTCACTGCCATCATATTTCTCTGTCGTGTATCAAAGTTATTAAGAGCAATTTTATTTTGGCACCTGCTTAGGGATTTTAGAAACTGCACTGAAGAGTTCATTTCTGAACATTATGGCCAAAATACTTAATTTTGGTTTAGGCTCAGAGCACCAATAGAAATGGTGAGTTTGATTTACTTCTATTTGCACTGTTCATTATTTCTCTGTTCCACAACTTTGTAGGATTTTCATTTTTCATTTGTTTAATACATTTAATTTCAGCTTGGTTTTTTTTTCTGTTAAGCATTATGCATTAGGAGCAGGCTGCTCTCTGGGCTTCCAACTTGAAAGCAACATGTAAAAGCACATAAAAGTCTGTATTTTGATGCTATGTTCAAATTTTAAATAGTTCAATATTTCAAATGAGAAAACCTTACTGAGGCTTTGGGAGTTTACATCACTTTATAACATCAAATATTCTCTAGTTTGACAGAAAAGTTGCATTAAATCCTCCATCTAATGAAATCAATGTTGTATAAATAATATATTATTCCACCAAAGAGCAAATAGGAACCAGATGCAAGTATCCCCATTATTTGTTGGATTTGCCTTTTTTCTGTCCATAACTTGAGTTTGAAGATGGAATTCAGCTCATCCCAGATTTCATTAGGTGCTTAAATCTGAAACCATTTGTCTGAAGGCAATCAAAAGTATGACCAGATTTGTTATTTTTTATTTTGAAGCAGGGCAGGATTTTTTCCCTTTGCCATAAAGCACTTGGAGAGAAAACCCTGGAATTCGGGAAGGTCATAAAATAAACGAGACAAACCAAAATATTAACAAAGTTGGCAGAATGTTCCTTTAAAAAAAATCCCCCCACACTTCCTCAAGACATCTTAACAAGGATGTAATTTCCCATTTGCTCTCAGTGAGCAAATCAAACAGGGTGATTTATTATTCAGATGGGCACAAAGGATTTCTGAAATGCAAAAAGAAGGGCTATAAAAGCACAAGTCATCAGTAATGACGACAGCCTGAACTGCCTTCCAAATATGAACAAAATGCAGCCATTTAGGGGCTCATACATCACGTTCTCCCAGACCCTCATTCATTTCCCAACTGTACAGGCTGCATGAAAATGGAGCCAGGGCAGAATTTGGCACCTACTGAGAACATCCTTATCAGGGAAGTGACTCCCCACCATGAGAGAGCAGCTCAGAATTCCCATCCTTGGAAGAACAAGGATTTCCAATCACCAGTTTAGTTCCTTTCCCAAAACATCTGTGTGCTGAAAAGGAACTTTTCTGAACTATAAACACGCTGAAAATATGAAAAAACTCCCACTCCTATCCCAAGAAAAATCAGATTTTCTTGATAAACATCTCCAGCAATTTGGGCTCCTGATGAGACAGCATTCAACTGGAACCCAAAATCTCAGCTTTAGCTGGTGAGACCTGCTGTTATATTTTTCTTCCAGTGATCTGTACAAAAGGAAATTGAGGGAGAGAACTAAATCCTGCTCATTCTCATCCCAACGAAGCACAGAAATAACTACCAGAGCTAATGAAGTTACTCAGCATTTTTCTTCTCCGAGCAGAAAACCCACAAAGAGCAGTTCCCTCAATCAGCTGTTTAATATTTCAGCTGCACGCAGGTATTATGGGTATTATACACACATTCTTAAATCCACTTTATCTTCAAAATGTTCCTCCAAGTAAAGAGATGTGGAATTAGCACTTTATAGATAAAGAACAGACATCAGCATGGGCTCAAATGAATTGTCCAAGCTCGTGGAAAAGAGTTATTACAGAGCAACACACTACAGGAAACCTCCCAAATTTCAGCCAAACCTGACTCCAAGAGACTTTATTCTCTGACATCACAGCCAAGCAGAAAATATCCCTCCCCCAAAGCAAGGAGCGCCTCTGAGGATCTGACTGCATGAAGACCTGTTTGAAATTCCAGCCAAGTTTGCCTTCACCTCAGCTGGAGCAGAGGAGATAATTTAACATCCCTCCATTTCTCTTCCAATGGCAGGCTGGAGGAAATAAATAAATAAATAAATAAATAAATAACCAATTTAGACCAGAAAAAGAAAGCCAGGCAGTTATCATGCAAAGGCATGGAAATAACCACCTAATTAATGGGAATGAAGGTTCAGCAATGTGGAAATACTTGGTTTCAGCAAAGACAGAATGACAGCAGTGGTCCCAAATGACTACAAAAAGAAAAGGCACAACCTTGTCCTCAGCTCTGTTTCAAATCAAGTGAACTTCACCCTTCTTTCACCTCCAGAGGTGAGAAGTTCTGCCATAAATTAGCCTGGTCCTAAAGAATGAGGAATATCCCTGGGAACCCAGCTCAGGAATGTAGTGTTGGGACTTAAATCATGCCTCTATTGTAATTTACTTCATGTAAATCTGAAAATCCCTCTGGTGCTGGTTTTTCATCTTCCTTCCCCACACTGGTGGTCACTGGAACACCTGGCAGGTGACTCGAGCTCTGGGTGCCACGTGCTTTTCCCTGAGCTGCATCTGAGCTTGTTTCCTCCACAAGAACTTCACAGACTGTCCCAAAAATTACATTTTACTGTTCCACTGTAGGACCTGCATGTTCTACAGGAGGATAATCCTACAAAGCAGCTGCTCAGCACACACATCCCCCCAGGCACAGCACTCACTGGGAACAGTCCTTGAGCCAAAACCTGAGTGTGAGGAGGACACGCCAGCCTGACCCTCCCACAGCATCCAGACGTGCCCTGTCCCCTCACACTCTGCCAGAAGCTGAATGTAAGAAAAAAAAACAAAGTAAAACCTGAAGTAAAGTAAAACCTGAACCTGTAACACCAGGCTGTGTGTGAGGAATATTTCTGAACATACACAGGTGCCTCCCCGAATTTATTGTGCAATTAGCAGTGAGGGAGAAGGGCCCCTTGCTGTACTCCTCCACAGAGAATGCCACTAAAAATCCATCTCAGTGCTCTCCAATCCCTGCTTTTCTCATTCACCCCACAAGTCCAAGGCAGGACTTCCACCTGGACATGTCACATGAATGAAGCACTGCAGCCCCAAGCAGTGTTCACTCCTCCCTGACAGACACAGGGAGAAAAAGCCAATCTGGGAAGGTAGGACACTCCATTAGAGAGAAATAAATTTATAACCCAAAACAATTAAAATTAATTGTCTCTTCTCTCTTTGCATCCTCCCAGGTTGAAGCCCAACCTCTCTCCCCCCTCTCAAGCATCTCTTCAACACTACATTTCATTATGCAACAGTTGTGCTCAGCATTTTTAAAGGCTAAAAAATTGGCAAATGGGATGATGAAGCATTTCCAATTTCCCAGTGTATTCACTTCTATGGGCTTTTACAGTAACATAAAGCATGATAATAAGGAAAGACTTTCTTTTTCACCAACCCTGATTTAAAAAGATCCCTGTGCACACCAAGGGTGTCAGCAGATACCCATGAATCCAGTCCACATGAGAAAGTACTTTCTAATTCCCTAAAAACCTCCAGAAGATGCTGTACAGTTTGTAAGTGGGGCATATGCATAATGCTGTGCAAGACTAATCAGCCCTGAGACAACAGCTTCTAAATATCATTATGGAGAAGACAAGAATGATGTTTAACTGCTGCTTCTGTCAGAGAGATTCTCCTTTCAAGTCACTCAGGATATCGAGCAATAGTATTTTCTTCCAGTAATCATGGGCTGGATAAACTCACATTTTCAGCTTGTGAAAAAGCAACAGCATCTCCTACCACTGATCTGTTTGCTCTGAGGAAGTAGCCTGTGTTATTTCAGACGTGGTCACCCTACCATGTAATTTTACCCACGTCTGTATCCAGGCTGCAGCCAAAACCACATTCATTTTCGTAGAGAGAAATCCACAGAGGACCTGGAATACAGCAAGTCAGCACTGCTGGAAAACAACACAGAAAGAAAAAAAACAACAGCGTGGTGCTTGCTGTTGAATCAGTAAGCAGGTCGATATTTAAGTTCTTCCCAACAATGTCTCTGGAAACAAAAAAATCTCTGATAAAATACCATGAGAGATGCTAAGTGTGATCAAAGCTGTGACACTGCTGTGTCACAGCCCCTACTCCGGGGCAGAGCAGCAGGTGATGTGGAGGGCACAGCCCTGGTACCCTCGTTTAGGGACGAGCAGCAGAGATAAGGAACAGAGGGAAGAGGGCAATGGGAGTACCTGGACAGGTAGCAGACAGGGAGAGCAGCGGAGCTGCCCTCTGCTGACAGTCTGGTTTGTTGAACACTGCTCTGATCCAGCCCTGCACAGCCAAACCGTGATTTAACCGGCCAGGCTTTCTGTGAGTCCCTCTCCACGCCGAGGTCCGTGTGACAGCTGGATCCCCACGGATCTCCTGACCCAGCACAGCCCCGTGCCCGGGCTGGCAGCAGCGCGGTGCCCGGGCCGCTGCGGCAGCGCCGGCAATTCCGTGCTGCAATGGGCTGCTCCAGCTAATTAACTCCAAAATACACCCAGGACTCGAGCCAGTGTTTCTGCTGCAT
>VZTH01007848.1:45819-70664 GCA_013397815.1 Aleadryas rufinucha | reverse complement strand
CTCTGCTTTTGCCAGCGGAAAACTTCGTAGGGATGAGGAGAAAGGCTGGCGCTGAGCGCCAGCGTTATGCAATAGCGTTATCTGCCTGCCTGGGAACGGCTCCTGCATCCAATAACTTTCGTGATAGATAACGAGAGAATATCCCGATACGCGACTTTCTTCTAGAAAAATACCAGTGTTTCTTTGCCTGCTCCCCTTCCAGCGCTGCCTGGGAGGGGAGAGGTGTAGCTGGAGGATTTTTGGAGGATGCACGAAGTGCTTTGGCTTTTCACATGGCTGATGGCGAGGAACTACCGCTGCTTATTAACTTCAGCCGTCCTAATGAAGTGTCCGTACAGCGGCGATGGAGGAACACGGGATGTGTTCATCCCTGAACTTGCAGTACAGCACTTCATTAAAAGCCCAACCAACCCAAAAATCCTCCTCGGGGACTGAAGCTGCTGCTATTCAGTGAACTGTGCTTATCGACACGCAGGGTTCTCCCGGTTTAACACAGCTGAGTCCCCCATCACCATCACCGACCGCACCGAAATCGGGGATGCCGTGGAAACGCCGTAGGAAAACGGGATAAAAGGTAGCAGGGATCCATCCCCAAAGTCACAGTCCTTGCATCCTGCAAGGCATCCCGAGCTTCCCGCTCTGCATTTCCATCTTGCCTCCCTCGCTAGTAAAAATCCTCTGCCGTGACCTCAGCGCCTGTACTTAATGCCATGTTTACGGAGAGTTACGGCAGCGAGGGGATGCGGGACTGCAGTTCCATGGGATCTGCCTGGGGGAGGCGGGGGGGCCGCCAGCCCCAGCAAAACAGGGACATCTTGCACTGCTGGAAGCAGGGAATATATTCCCTGCTTATGTCACCGTCTCCCGAGGGCTCTGTCCCAAGGGAGCTGTGCCCCCCTCTCAGCCACGAGTCGGAACAGGGAATGGAGCGGTTTGCTTTGACCTTGTGGGTCTAAGCAGCTTAAAATCCTGCACGGAGGAGAATTTAACTCATTAGGCTCTAAGACCGGGAAGTTTGGGAAGACCTGTTTTTCCCAGCCTCGGAGAATCATTTCTATCTCCCCAGCTGAATGCTGGCAAGTGCTAAGGAAAGGCAAACCAGTAACAGGTCACGTCTGATAGAAACTGGGCATTTATTCCCTCCGCTTAAGGAAGAATCCAACACTTAAGTGTTGGATCGTGCTCGGATTTACAGGGCTGCCAGGAATGCTGCATGTATCAAGGTTAAAATCTGGCTGCTAGATGGAAGAACTCCTAGCTAAAAATAAATAAATAAATAAATAAATAAAAATCATCACATGATACGCAACTATGTCCTAGCCATGTAATGGGATTAATTTAATGTCAAATTCCAAGCCAGCAGACCAATAGTAAAAATAGGGAATAGGGAGAGGAACGTAGCTCCTCACTCTTGGTGTGATGATGCCTCTTGGTGTTCCACCAGCCTGCTCGTGCCTGGCTGTCTGGACTACAATGATCTGTTCCCTCCGAGTACAAATACCAGTTCTAAGTTAAAAGCTGGATTTTCTCCTGGCATTAAAAATTCATATTCAGATGAAAATATCTCAGAGCTCAGGTATTACTAATTTATCACCTGGAGGGTGATATTCTGCTGTACAGTGGTGGCACAGAGTCCCTGATTCCAGGAGAAATCCATAATGTAGATTGCTAATCCAGAGACTCAGACTGAATTGTTCTAATTCTAATTCCAGCAGTTCTAAAATGAAATTCCTGCCCCAGAGTTTAAGGTGCTGTTGCATTGAAAGCATCCTCCCTTCACAGGATGGGGAAAGCTGGTATTAAATCAGCTTTTTTAGGGGTTTTTTGTGAGGATGTCACGATGCCCTTGATGAAAACTGTTTGTTCTTTAGGACTCCGTCATTATTAACGATGTGTGTTTTTAACGAGATGCTCGAGATCATTCTAATCCGGGATGGAATCAGTGCCTTTCCCTGGGACTGACACATAAAAAACCAGCTGGGCAGGAGCACCACGAGAGAAAGTGTTCAGTTCCTTATCACGAGGGCCAGCACTTAGCATTCAATGCACCCTGGTACTAACTGAGCTCACAAACAAGGAGCTCATCGGATCATCGCTGCCTTTTCCCCCCAGTTAACCACTGCACTGACAGAGGCATTTCTGCAGGAGGGGCACACATTTCATGTTCTATATTCTAATCTACATAGAATTAACTCACAAAAAAGAGTGGCTAAGTTCAGTGGAGAGGGACACAGGGAAGGAAAATGTGGTGAAGAAGCCCAGGAGCTGCCCAAGTGCCGAGTCACGGAGCGTGCGTCACCTTCCAGACCAGCACCACCAGTGAGCAGACACCGCTGGTCACCACCAGGACACTGCCTGGAATGCAAACTGGAATGCAAACTCAGCCAGGGATTGTACAGAAGGCAAGGAAATACCAACACTAATGTTTGCTTCTGGAGGATTTAAAAGCAAACTTAGCCATGCCGGCCCTTTACCGTGACTGATGTGGGAGAGAAAGCCAGGGAGAGCCGTGAGCTTGCCAAAAACCCCTGCTAAAATGTAAGGATACCTCCACAGAGCTCTTGAGCTGTGATGTCTCAAGGCCATTCCTTATCCAAGCACAGGACAGGGAGAACTAGGGATGTATAGTCCCATAATTCATGCCCACTTGAGGAAATGACAGTAAATCTAGAATATCTGAGCCCATAAAAAATTCACGTGATTATCTGAACTAGCTATTAATAAAAAGCTCTTATATTCTGCTTTATGACAGGCACGGTTTAAAGAACCGCTGAAAATTTGTCTAAGATATTAAAAAACATGTAAGCAACAAATCTATTTTATAGCCCAGTACTCCCTTGAATTTTTACTAATCAGTTTGCAAATTAAATAGGCTTTATGAAAATTAAATCATGAGCATATTTTAAGGGAAAAAAAATCATCTCAGAGTGGTAATTTCAGTGGGAGTTCCACATTCAACCTTCTGAAAACTGGTGCTTGCTTAGAAAATCCCGAATAACCTCTGAACACACACAGGTACGACTCCCTGGGTATTGACACTCGATTTTAAATTGTTATTGACCACACAGAATATGCTCGGAGCATTCTCTTATTGTAGCGGCACATCCCCACTTGAAGGCTATTTACTCCAATTTTACTACATTCAGGCAGAAAAGTGATTCCTTAATACTCCTGAGAACAGTTCACCCTGTTCGTGCTTTTGCACAGCTCCGTGTCAGGGTGATCAGTGCCTCAAAACTGCTTCCCATTAAGACATCCCAGCACAAGTCTCACAGGCAAAGAGAACTGGGTGTAAAAATAACAATTTGGTGATCAAACAGCAACTTTTGGTGTCCTCTTTGCCTGTTTTTCTCCCCCTTTAGTGGCACAAGACACCAATCCTGATTTTACTCCAGTTTTTCCAGCTAAATCTAATGGGTTTGATACAGAGGAGTGTACAGGAGTAAGGGCCATTTTCAAAAGTCTGAATTAAAAAGAGATGGACTACAAAGACTGAAGGCCTCCAAGTCCTGCTATGTTTAGGTGCAATCAGAACTTCTAAATCATTACAAGAGATTCTTGCCCTGGCAGGGAAGTGCTGGAGCTCCACCATGTCTCACTCCCCAGAGTTGCTGATATCTGGTCTCAGACTCGGCCCATATCAAAACCAGTTGTTAAACACCTCCCAAACCCCAGCCTTAACTCGTATTTGTGACATCCATGGGGAAGAGAAGCAGGTTGCTGCTGTTATTTTTGCCTGCCCATGATTGCTGTAGCAAGCCTATAAATAAAGCCCACGTAGTTACCAAATTAAACCAGTTTGAAAACAAAAGCAGAGGAAGCTCTTCCCATCTGGTCTGAGCGAGGAGGAATTGTCACAAGCTCACAAAAAAAGGATTTACTTGTTTTGTGCTCTTGCCCACCTTCCCTGCTTGTTTTACAGCTGCCCTTCTCTCCTCTTCCCTTTTTTTTTTCCCCATTCTCATGTCAAGGTTGTGATCCCATTGCTTGGAACAATTTTGGTGAGGTCAAAGCTTTTAAAGCCCAACCATGGTGTAAATGACTTTTTAAAACTGGAACAGGGGCTCTCTGATGCCCAATATGAACCCATTTAAGCAGGAGTATGAATTCAGGACTGTATTTTAAAAGTTAATAACATCACAAGTAGTTTTGGTCTGGTTAGTTGCTTCCTGGGAGAAGGAAGAAGAGGGAATTCAGTAAAATCACTAAATTTTGGTGTATCTATCTCTGAATAAGCACAAAATCTACAACAAGCCCAACGTCTCCTTCCAACCATTAGTAACTGGCTGTTCATGCCCATGTTGTTACTATATTCATTATTCTCTCCTGCAAATAGAGAGGAGAAGAGAAATGAATGAGGAGATATCCACGGGTAGAGAAATTTAACTTGTGGATCAGTTGAATACATTTCTGTGTATCGAGGCCATCGGCAAATAAAACACAGCGATATCTCTACGGAGCTGACAAAGAGACAGATAAAACATCCCACTGCTGGAGAGAGTAATTCAGCAGAAATTATGCTTGAGCTGCCTGGGAACAGCGATAACGCCGATCCCTTCTGGAGACAGAGCCGGAGCTGCTGAATTCCAGAGGAATCCGTGTGTTTTAGGTGGTTGTAGCTGAGCAAGTTGGTGAGAAGAAGGTGGTGCATCCCTGCATTCCCAATTTGTAATAAAAGCACACAAAGCCACAAGAAAGGTGATGCAAATTCTCTGTCTGGTGGCCAGTCGTGGTGCCTTCCCCAGCCAAAAAATATCCTTGAGAGGGTCTTTAATTATTACTTTACTGAACTTCCTAATCATCCACATCACAAACAGCCCAGCCTAAAATCCAGAATCAGAGAAAGGTTTGGGTTGGAAGGGCATTAAGGATCATCTCATTCCAACCCCTGCCATGGGCAGGGACACCAGGTTTATTTTAACATCTTATTCCACATTATCCCAGGTCCACAAAGCCTGGGAGCAACGTATTCAGCAACTCCACACTGTATTTGCTTCCCTCTTCATTCCCCACATGGCACCAAAACTGTGTTACCTGGAATGAGCAACTTCCATCAGCATTCTCCCAGAGTCCTCATGTCTGATGAGAACCTGGGATTTGGGGAGTTTAAGACAACTTCCCCTCACACAAGACTTTGGCTCTTTCTTCCCAGTATTTCAAAAGCATCTTAGAACCAGCTCTGTGGAAGCTTTGCAGCTTTAGGGGCTATAATTCCCCTCAGCAACTGAGGCTTTTTGCTCTACTAAAACTCTTTTTGGGTAACTAACGGGAATTTTTGTACAATGTTCTAGCAAGGGTCAGACTGATCTGTGCAATTTCCCCAAAATCAGCATGCTCAGATCCACCTGTACATGGATAATTCACAATTCCAGCAGAACCACAACCTGCTTGAAACCAGAAACTCCAGGAATGTGCTCCTCAAGAAGGTGAAAAATGACACAGCTCTTATTTGGTGGTGACTGCTGCCAGCAGCGGAGTGCAAAAACACATTTCCCAGACAGATCCTATTCCCCAATTAACATCCTGCTAATGATGTCAGGTTTTAGACCTAAATTACCCAGCTGAGTTGTTTAACAACACTTCACACCCTCCCAAGCTTGTCTGCCTGGAACCCTGATCCAAGCAGGAAAAGCTGACAAAGCTCTAATGCCTTCCAGCCACTGACCCCAGCAAAGTCACTGTCATCTCCCATTTGTAGGGAACTCCAGCACAATGGGATCTCCTGCATTCCCAAGGGGGTGCTCTGATCTGCACAGCAAAATTAAGGATGCAGGATCGAAGCCTGGAGCTGGGACTTGCTTATCTCCTTTTCCCTCTTCACCCAACGCTTGAAAATCTCTGATGAAGGAACAAAACCAGCTGCAGTTCCCGTAGGTGCTCAGTCTGGCCATCCCTGGAAGTGACCAAGGCCAGGCTGGACAGGGCTTGGAGCAACCTGGGATAGTGGAAGGTGTCCCTGCCCATGGCAGGGGTGGGATGAGATGATCTTTAAGGTCCTTTCCAACCCAAACCATTCCATGATTCTGTGTTCTCAGCACTCAGATCCCTCTCTGCAGAGCTCTGACAGTTTTACAACCCTGTTGGTCAAAGCTAAAGAGCAGAACTGCTTTTTCCTCCTGTCATTTGCCTGTTTTTTCTTCCTTAAACACCCACAAAACCTATCGATGTCAACTAAGAACAATTAAAACTTAGTATTCAACAGTAATGCCGATAAGGAACTGCCTTTAAGCCCTTGTTTTTACCAGCCTGCCCTTTAAATTATTTACCAGAAAGTCCTATAAAAATGAAAAAGCCTTCCAGTGCAAGTCCTGTGGCTTCTGGACTCCTGGAAGCCAGCAGAGTGAGCAGAACCATGAGGGATTCTCCTAGCAACCCATCCTCAGCAGCATCCTGCTCCTCCTCCTCCTCCCCTTGGAGCAGGGACAAAGCCTTGCCCAGACTTACATGACAAAATAATGCTAAAGAAACCTTCACTCCCCTCTTTTCCTCGGAGCCAGAGCTGCAGAGCACAGGGAGAAAGATCAGCATCGCTCTCCTAACAGTGACATTATTTTTTTCCAGTACACTAAATCCCAGCAAATGTTTGAGATCAGAACACCATGAATTCACAGGGACTATCTTGTGACATTGCATTTGTTCCACTGGGAAGTTAATAGTTATTAACTCGCCCCGTAAGTCTACACTGGTTTTAAAGCAAGTGCAAATCTCCTGTTAATGGTGCTGTTCCTTGCAAAATTCTGTTATGGGGAAAATAACCCTTATTTTCCAGAATTTTATCACGTTGAATGGATTCCTTTTAATTTTATGCACGGAACTATATAGGAAGCAACAAAACCTAAGTGTTATTAAAATTTGTGTTCAGAAAGCGTAGTAGAGATGTCAAAGTTAAAGGAAATTGCCTCTACCAGCTGCATTCAGGGAAACTGGCTGGGTTTGTAAGGAAAATTTTAAGTAGTTTATCCTCCAGTAGATTCCTGTTTTATCTAAAAGTCTCCAGGCTTATTAAATTGTACATTTTATTTGGTGCCACTTAGTTCTAAAGCTGAAGCTCACAAGAGCATTTAAAGGCACTTATTGGGTATCTCAGCCATTAGCTATGATTTTATACATCATTCTTAGCGAGCCTGCCAATGGATGGGAGGGGGGAAAAGACAAATCCAATGCCATGGGATCCTGTTTATTCCAAAGGAAGACTTCCAAGGCACTTGGAAATGCAGCAGTAAGGATGACTTCAGTATTGAGCAATAAATAAGGAAGTTCAAGAGAGAGAAAATTCAAGTTCAGTGCCTCAGGGTTTCAAAACAAGAGTTAAAAAAAAATACTGGTTTGACATTTAGCAGCAGTGCTAACTCTGTTATTCTACATGAGCAGTTCTGTGATGAAATGAAGACAGGCTGGGCTACCCCATCAGTTTTCCTAATAATCCTCATCAGTGTTTCCTACCCCATAAAAACTGGGAATACCTGCAACCCTCAGATTTAGCTGGGAGTCATCATTTATCCTCAGTCCTTTTGTATTCCTAACACAGGCAAAGTTTCTGCAAACAACTTTTATAATTAATAACTGCCTAAGATAATTTGTATTTTCCAACGTTTTTATCATGACAGTCTTCTTTACTGGACATTACTTTCAGGATGATACTCTATAATTTCTAAGTTTCCAACATAACAACACTGTCAGCTAATTAACAATTAGATTCCTTTGAAAAGGATAAAAATACTCCTCATTTAATGGAGTGAAAACGTATGGGATATTTAGAATTAACATTAGGTTTCTATACTGGATTTGTTTCTATGAAGTAAATCTGAGTTTCTGTTATTTTTAACAGTTGGATAAATATTGGATACCCTTATGACTTATAAACATCAAAAAGTTTTTGAAAAATGCGTGGTTTAAGGTGGTATTTAGGCACATAAAAATTACATCTGAGGCAGTGGGGATTTCTCAGCAGAATGTCCAACCTGGAAATATTCAGAAGCCTAAAGATGCTGCAGATCACTTCCCCCTTTCCATGCAAAAAGCCAATTATTTGCAATTCCCTGCATTAATTTAAGCCAACCCATCCAGACACAAAATCCTGTGTGCCCTTAATATGTGCACAGATGTTTCCAGCTGCATCTCCAAAGCCTTCATTGGCTCTGGAAACCCAAGAACTAAAATCTGTGCCTTTCATCTGCATTTGGAACCTGGAAAGTTTAAGCCCACTCTGCGTATTAACACATCCTGAGTCTGCTTCTGTGTCATAAAACTGACAGAGAGAAAATGGAAATTACAAGGTGAGCTCCCAATCTCCTCTCCCCTCATTAACCAATCAGTCTGGAAATTCCACACTGTAATTCTCCTCACAGAGCAGTGACTCTGCAGAGTTTGGGATGCAGGGTGAAGGTCCTGCAAAGATTTGTACCCCCTAACTGGTGGTTTCCATAATTACCCCGAAGATTTTATACCAACTTAAAGCCTCTCTTTTTAGTTATCAGTGCAGTCATTTTTTAGTTATTAGTGCATCACTTTTTAGTTATTATTATTATTATTTAATAGTTTATTTCCATATGCAAACACAGAGGGATGCTGCTTAAGGGCAACCACTCACAGATTTATAAATCAAGGCTAAAAACTGAAAAACGAAGCTTGTGATTACTTAAATATTTAGTTCAGCAAATCACCTCTTTGTTTGGAGTAAGTACAGATAAAAAGTTGAACTCTATTATCTACATGTAATTGGCATCTGCAACTAAAATTCAAATTCAAAGGCTTTATTACCCCCCAGACAGCACGAGCCATAAACTGAGAAACTCCAGCTCAGTAGTTTCCTTAAGTACCCAAAAATCCCGCAGAGAAGACGCCGTGGCAGTGCCTAAATAAGCCAAAATTGGAGGCAACACTTTGTCCAAACCAAAACTGAAACAAACCGAGAAATATTCTATAAAGTCCTCCCTGTGAAGTGCTTAACTCACAGGTGACTCCTTGCTCAACTGTTCTTTTATCAGCTGAGCACAGAGAGTTCCCCTCGGAGACACCGGGATCCGAGCGAGGCTTCCAAAAAAAAACCGAGTTCTTTTGGTTGTTGTCATTCTTAATCACAGATATCTCTCAAATTATCACTCCCAGCTACTAGTGGGAATAGAAAACTCTGGATCAGCTAAATCAGTCAGGCCTGTGCAGCTGGGAAAGGGAGACAAGCAATTTGGTGAAGAATCAATTTATTGGCTATTAAAGACATGCTTAAAATTAACTGCAGAATAAAGTTCCCCATTTATCTGCTCTGGAGGATATCTCCAGACTCCTGGTTTCAGCTGGGTTATGGACTCCATTAATTCCATGCGAAGTCATCCCAAACAAACCCAGCCATCTGCAGCCCCCAAAAATGATGGGATTAAAGTGAGAGGTGAAATAATCTGAAAATTGAGACGGATCACAGACACTAATGAAATATCAAGCCAATACTTGAAAATAAATTGCATGTTAATGGATCCTGCTGTCAAATAACCAAGTGCCCAGAAACTCACTTTGACAGCTCTGAGGTATCCTAAGAGATGGTTCTAAAGGATGACTTTCAGAGCCAACAGCCAATTTTTGTAGCCTTTTTGGGTAAAAATGTGGCTTTTAAAGACACAATCACTGAGTATTTCACATCTTTGTGAATGCAGCATTTTATTTTTGCCACAATTTCTTGGTAGCACAGGAACTCCCAGATTTGAAACTAATGGTTGTTGTGTTCTTGTATTTAGGGTTTTTTGGCCAACTCCTTCATTTACCAGACTGTTGTGCAAAATTTGCTTCCAGTAGTTCTAAAGTGCCGAGTTTTGGGGTTTGATAGCAGTTTTTGCAATAGATTTTAATGTGGTCCAGTTGCAAGCTAAAGGACTGGGTTTGTAGCTTACACACCAGTTAGTCCACTAAAACATTCCCAAATTCCAGCCCTAGACAGACAAAAAGGTGGATGTCTGTACTCCCTGCTTACTCTGTTTGCAGAATGTCCCTCAAATAAAGGCATAGCTTCACTCACAAACACAATTACAATTAAAATGCAGCCCAAACCAGCCAGGACAGGGCACTGATGCTCCCCCACAACCAACTCCTTATTTAGGGTTTTAGCTGGAAGAAGAATTCCTGACATTCAAATGTTTTTGATTTATTGCCCTCAAAATCTGTCCCTGTTTGTACCTCATGTGTTAAAGGCACAGGGATTACTGATCTTACCCCCTACTCTAATTTTATCTTCAGATTCCCCCGAAGAATTTCCATTTTATTCTCTCTTTTCCCCCTGAACAGGGACTTGGTCATCTTGGTATCAGATCCTAGGCTTGTATATATAAAATATCCAGTTGAAAACTGGGACCTGGCAATCTCAGATCCCAGTATTTGAATGTTTTTGTCCTGAATTTTTCCCTCTTTTTGCTTCTTCTGCAGACTTTGTACTACATCAGAGTCACAGAAATACTTCTTCCCCTTCTCCAACAACTGCAGCTCCCTCACCACTCCCTGAGCATCACAAGTCAGACAGAAAAAGGCAAACTAGGGGGATTCTGGAATATTTCAGTTCCTTGTTCACAAATTACTGGGGCCAGGGAGTTAAAACATGAAAAAAACATTAAGTAATGACACATTTTCATGAGATTTTTGACCCAGAAGTCCAACCTTGGACTTTCTGCCATGCACATCTGTGTGTATCTTTAGGGAAGTGTTACCATTACTTTTAAACCCCATAAACATCCAGTTTTCCACTGAAAATGATTTCCCCATTAAGCTTTCTTACTTTAAAACTAAATATAGCCTAGTCAAGGATTCAGTCCCTTGTGCCCCTGAGTAGGCTTTCTAAAACATATGCTATTATGGCACTTAACTCTTCAAGAGTTTCACATATTTTATTAAATAGACAAAGGAATTTTAATTAAAAACACATTTCAAATACACCTGGAAGTCCCTTTACTTGTTTTACATTGTACTCCTGAGTCCCTCTGAGGGTTTAAATAGGAGATACACGCAGAATATTTGGATTAAGTGGGAATTTGGTAATTCAGCAAGTCTCAGGGAGAAATTTGTGCAACGGGAAAGGAAAAATTACAACTTCAAATGAGGTGTAAAAATGAAATCTTAATTATGCAGCTACTACAGATCCCCCATGATCTGTACAACCACTGGGGTTTGGGGGTTTTTTTGGGTATGTGCTGCGTTAAGCACTTGGCATCGTCTCCTCCTTGAGGAGGGGCTTGTATTTCAATGGCAGATTAAGTAATTTCTGTGACTCATCACAGGTTTGGAGGTTTTTTAATGCTTTAGGATCTTTTGGGACAAGCAGCTGGATCATAAAAGCACATTACTGCTTCTAGGAAAGGATGAGTTGTTTTGCATTTGAAGCAAAACCTTAATTGATGCACTGCTGACTTCCTCCAAAACTTCACTAGTTCATAAATTTTATGCATCCAGCACTACCAACCAGTTCCTAATAATAATTAATCTGTATTTAGTTTTGGCCATGAGGTAATTTTTTATCAAAATCCAAATAATGACACCTCTAACGACCAATAATTTCTTGCAAAGAACACTGAATACATTATACAGCAGAAATGTGTTTGGTAAGCAAGCACATTCTAAAAATAATGCCAGTTTGACACTTCTTGCTACTAAAGATTTGCATTAAAGAAGAATTAAGGGTGGGCAGAGCTCTAAACTCGTCTTTACTTGGACAAAGACACCTGGTTTTCAATTTCCCTGTAGTTTTTACTAACTATCAGGTGAATTCAGAGGACTGGCTTCCCGGGAGCACATATTCCTGAAGGAAATTGCTTCCTGGGAAGCCCTGGCATGAGAGCCATGGTCCTGTCCTGCGAAAATAGGTGTGGAAAAACTTCTGGCGCCAAGAAACCTCTTCTCTCAGGAGCAGGTGTTCACAACAGATCGAGATAAAAAGCACCATTAAGGTATAAATCTTTAAAAAATCACCAAGGGCTGCGACTCGACAGAACTGAGCGCGTCGGTCGCGAGTCGCGGCCGTTTCAGCGGGATCAGAGGAGCGTGGCCCAAACACTGCAAAAACCTGACGGGAAGAAGTGACATTTCTGTTGTAACTTGAGGCTTTTTGCACTGTTTTTTGGCTGCAGGCATCATGGTGAGTAAGGAGCCCAGCAAATGCTTACTCACCGCCTCGGACAGCGACGTCGAGCCCGCGGCTTCCCTGGCGCTGGAGATGAAATACGCGCTGGATCCCAACAGGCAGATCAAGAAACGGAACAAAGCCCTCCAGGTGAGGTTTAAGGATATCTGCGAGGCCCAGAACGAGCAGAGGGACAAGCAGCTCTCCACCTCCTCCACGCAGGACCCCGACAAGAGGGAGGCCAAGGCCATCTCCTACAAGACGGCCTACCGCAAGTACATGACGGTGCCCGCCCGCAGGTCCATCCCCAACGTCACCAAGAGCACAGGAGTCCAGACTTCCCCTGATCTCAAAAAGTGCTACCAGACCTTCCCTCTGGACCGGAAAAAAGGGAATATTCTGAAAAGCGCCTCGACCGTGGACACGTTACCGAGCGAGAACAACGGGTTCCTGATCGAGGTGAAGGACAGGGAGGGCCAGGGCGCGGGGGAGGCCGCGGCGTGGGGCAGGAAGGCCGGCAGCCTGCAGACGGCCGAGTTCATCTCCCACATCTCCGAGCGCCCCGCGCACGACAACGGGGCCGAGGCCTGGAAAAGCAGCGATTTGCACAGTTCTCCCAAAGAGCCTCCTCCTCCTCTGCCCAACTTGGCCGAGCCCGGCGAGGAGGAGCCGGTGCGGCCGCCCGGCCGGGGCAGAGCGGCGGCGGCGGCGCGGCTGGGGAGCGACGAGGCCGCCCAGCCCCTCCACGGGAGGGTCTTCAAGACCGAAGTGGCCACCGTTTACCTGCCGGCCTCGCAGCCCGACCTGCCCGGCCTGGGCGACTGGGGGCCGTGCCCCGAGGAGGACGACAAGAGGACGGTGCAGCTGAACGGGGTGCAGCCCCCGGCCAGGGATGCCCGAGCGTGCGCGGCGCGGGCGCAGTGCCCGGCCCCCGAATGTAGTGACCAGAGCCTGCAGGTCAACGTGGCGCCCATGGAGGAGAGCCAGCCCTGCCGGACGGCCGTCGCCGTGAGCCAGGAATGCCAACAAATCGTGCCTCACACCGAAGTTGTGGACTTGAAAGCGCAGCTTCAGATGATGGAGAACCTGATCAGCTCTAGTCAGGAGACCATCAAAGTGTTGTTGGGTGTTATACAGGAGCTAGAGAAGGGAGAAGCTCACAGGGAAGGGTGAGTAGAAGCTTTTTTTAATGAGCACGAGCCGATTGAAATGTCTTTTCCGTCAGTGCTGCCCGTGAGTTTGCAGATGCCAACGCGCCCCCGCCGCCGCGCACGTGGCGCTTCTCACACGGAGTTTTGCTGCTTTAGGAGAAACCTGCCAGCAGCATTCAGATTGCTATCTGCTAGTCCCAGGGTGTAATTAAGTAATTATTTAACGAAGGGCCCATAATACATCGTCTTGTGCCTTTTCTAAGGAGCACAGAACGAGCCGCTCTCCAAACAGGATTAGCGAGGATGTTTTCACATCAGCAACTTGCATTAGCCATAATTCCTCACACGGCATGAAAAGCAGCAGCAAAACCTTAATTCTGTAAGAGACTTACCTTTTTAAGATTAAGGGATATTATTACAACTCCTAATATAATTCCATTAATGGCATATGAATCTCGTCTGCTTTCCCTGCACCTGAATTTTTCATGGTGTTCATTTCAGAAGGAAATGAAATGAAAACTTTGATATTCAAAGTCTTCTTCAGAGCTTTCACACAGCTCTAAACACAACAAACCCGAGCAGAAAGAAACAACATTGTGGTTATCCCTAACTTTAATTATTTAAATCAACCCAGAAGGCAGTAAAAATATTAGAAACTGTAACTCAGTACAACCTTTAGTCTTTACCTGCACAGTTCAATCCATCTCTTATATCACCTTAACAAACATTTTGCAGACTGACTCACCTCAGTTCCCTCATCTTTATTCAGTGAACACACCTCAAAATGTGTATGTGCTGTTTGTGTGTTTTGAAATACTTCTGTAATTAAATCACAATTTGCCTGAAGAAATCAGGACTTTAAAATGAAGAAACCAGCAGCTCGTGCTACTTGAAGCAGCATCTGCTTTCACTTGAGTCAGAAAGGTACATCTTTAATTTAACTTTCTTTAGGAATGTAGAAATCATGTGGATCCTTAAAACTCAAAATGTTTGGCATTAAAAAGTCATCTTAGTTGGAGCCTCCTAAAAAAACAGCCTTTGTGGTTTTAGTTTATTTTACAACTGGTTATATTATTATTTATCTCCATGTCAGTTATCAATTATCTATACCAAGGACCTTATCAAATCCTGGATATTCAGACTGGGACGTTTCCTGACCTACCTGAAAGCCACACAGGTTTCAATGATCTTAAAGATATTTTCCAACCTAAACAACTCTATAATTCGATTTTTTTAAAAATTATTATTCAGAAAAAGAACTCCCCTGACTTTCTTAACTTAGAGAAACTGCAGGAGCTTTGGAAAGAAGTGCCAAGCTGCTTTTCAAATCACAAAACAGAGAAAACTATTTCAACCATCATCATAACTCATCACCTGCTCGTCGAGAACCCTGAGCGCACGAACACCCNGAGGATGTTTTCACATCAGCAACTTGCATTAGCCATAATTCCTCACACGGCATGAAAAGCAGCAGCAAAACCTTAATTCTGTAAGAGACTTACCTTTTTAAGATTAAGGGATATTATTACAACTCCTAATATAATTCCATTAATGGCATATGAATCTCGTCTGCTTTCCCTGCACCTGAATTTTTCATGGTGTTCATTTCAGAAGGAAATGAAATGAAAACTTTGATATTCAAAGTCTTCTTCAGAGCTTTCACACAGCTCTAAACACAACAAACCCGAGCAGAAAGAAACAAAACTGTGGTTATCCCTAACTTTCATTATTTAAGTCAACCCAGAAGGCAGTAAAAATATTAGAAACTGTAACTCAGTACAACCTTTAGTCTTTACCTGCACAGTTCAATCCATCTCTTATATCACCTTAACAAACATTTTGCAGACTGACTCACCTTAGTTCCCTCATCTTTATTCAGTGAACACACCTCAAAATGTGTATGTGCTGTTTGTGTGTTTTGAAATACTTCTGTAATTAAATCACAATTTGCCTGAAGAAATCAGGACTTTAAAATGAAGAAACCAGCAGCTCGTGCTACTTGAAGCAGCATCTGCTTTCACTTGAGTCAGAAAGGTACATCTTTAATTTAACTTTCTTTAGGAATGTAGAAATCATGTGGATCCTTAAAACTCAAAATGTTTGGCATTAAAAAGTCATCTTAGTTGGATCCTCCTAAAAACACAGCCTTTGTGTTTTTAGTTTATTTTACAACTGGTTATATTATTATTTATCTCCATGTCAGTTATCAATTATCTATACCAAGGACCTTATCAAATCCTGGATATTCAGACTGGGACGTTTCCTGACCTACCTGAAAGCCACACAGGTTTCAATGATCTTAAAGATATTTTCCAACCTAAACAACTCTATAATTCGATTTTTTTAAAAATTATTATTCAGAAAAAGAACTCCCCTGACTTTCTTAACTTAGAGAAACTGCAGGAGCTTTGGAAAGAAGTGCCAAGCTGCTTTTCAAATCACAAAACAGAGAAAACTATTTCATCATCATCATAACTCATCACCTGCTCGTCGAGAACCCTGAGCGCACAAACACCCACACCAGCCCCAGAGTCACCTGCTATAAATACCTCTGCTTCCTCCATACAATTAGACATCCCTATTTTATCCCTTCCCAAAGACAGCACAGCCACAGGTGCAGCAAATACAGGTTTTTTTATTGCCCTGACAGAGCAGAGCTGTTAATGCAGCCAACATGAGGAGTGCATCCCTGCCCTTGGCCAAACTACCCAGGACTGTCTTCAAATAATTCCTCCGCAGCTGTCGGCCTTACAAAGCTGTATTAGCCCTAAAATGGTGAAATTACCCATAAATCCTAGTTTAGAACATCTCTACAGCCTCTTAAGACACTCAGACTCGTGTACTGGAGTTTCCAAGACTCCATTGGACCAAAAAGAGCCTATTTATTAGCACTGCTTTCTACTTGGAGCCACTTCCAGCTGCCTCTGCACATGCTCCAGACATCCCAGGCCTGCTCCCTTCCTGCTGGGCACAGAGGGTGTCAAGATGGGGAGGGAATGAGAAGAAGGGAGATGCACACTTGAATATTTTCTCCTGTTTCAGGAATCCCTGCATTCCAGATCCCTCTAATTTATGGCTGTTGGATGATTTGGAAGGAGACTGCACAGCTTTGTGCTCGGGACCTTCCCCGGCGATCCCTCTCTCGAGCTGGGAGAACACTCTGTTCTCCTGCAAACACCAACACATCATTAACATGAAGCCTGTCTTTATCCCCAGCTCCCTGAAATTACACAACTCTTGCAATAATAGGCTGCCCCATGCTTTTATTAGAATAATTCTTGCCAACTGCTGCATTCATCCTACAACATCTTTGCCACAGACCCTGTGTAAACTATTACATAGCTCCTCAGTGTCAGCATGCTGAGCTTTCTTCCTGCTATAACCAGGTTTTAGGTCAGTTTATATCAAGAAATTAAAGCAGTTCTACTGTTTATTGTAGCATCTTCCATCTGCTAGAACAGTAAGAGGTGTTCTGTATTTATGGAACTCTGCTGCTTTTCTGATGTACATTAAATTCCTTCGCATAACATGCTACAAGAAACAAATACAACTAACACGCTGCTGGTAAAGAAAAAAATAAAAGAATATGAAGAGAAAAAAAAACCACCAAAAGCAAAAAAACAAAGCCCCAGCTAAATTTCTTAATCAGATTTTTCTGCCTTTAAGGAAATCAGTGTTCTTTAAGTGCTGTTGCGGTGCCATGGGACTGGTGCTCAGTGGATTCATTTTCACTAATATGCTGTAGGTCCTGAACTGCTATTACTGCAATTCATCACTAAATGAGTCAATGCCAGCAGAACTGTAGCAGCATCTCTGAAGGCAGCAGTCTCATCCTTGGGGTGACTATCATCTGTGTGTGCTTCTGAAAATGTCCGTGCTACATCATCTGCAATTAGCAACAACAGCCAGCACTCAACTCTGCTCGAAGGGAAGGGGAAAGCCACTGGAGCAGGAAGAGAAACACAGACACCGTGATCCCCCTTCCCAAAATCAAAGGACATTATTAAAATTCTGTACTATGTGCATGGTTATTTACTAAATCTTTGGCAAAATGGCTGTTCTACCCTTCTGTATGGAAGCTTCTACAAAAAAAAAGCAAATTACATCCCAGCAAACATCGCTGGATGCCTTAAGTCATGCATGAAGGAAGTGCAGAGCTGCAGCTTCAATTAAGAGTCCTGGCTCAGAGTTAAAAAAACGTTGAATATTACATGATGCAGGGTGCAGCTTTACAACATGAACCCAGTTTTACGCTCCAGTTTTATTCTGATAAATCATCAGTGATCTCACTTTGCAGACGTATTTGTGTTCAGACAGAGAATCTGGGGAGCCAAATGTGTGGAGCATCACTGAGGCTGACAGGACTGCGAGCAGAATGCGAGTTAATCATTCTAAAACCTGGCTAACGAAGATCTGTGAAATACATAACAGGAGATGAGCACATAATCAGGAATCCTTTGCTGCTGGAGACCAGCAGTGACCTGCCCTTTAAATCCTTCCCGTGGAAAGGAACAGTAATCTGGGCCCTCCTCGTTATACAACAAATCAGCAATTTTAATAAACAAAGTGCTCAATTTGCCACACAAAAAACAAGTCACAGCATTTTGACTCTGCCAGGCCAAATGCTACGCATTAGACAAGAGTTAAATGAACCTGTTTCAGAGCTAATTTATATTCATCTATTAGTCAGCAGTGGTTCAGGAATTTAAAGAGCTCTCCACAAACTCCTTCGAAGAGGCTTTGAGAGAACACGTCGTCATGGATGGAATTTAAATGTCATTTCGGGCTTTTCAATGGCTAAGGGGTTTTTGTGCCTCCTATTCTCATTTCTGAGCAGGAAGTAAGCCCATATTGTGTGTCTGGATGGAGGTTTGCACCCCAGGGAGGAGGAGAGCAGGGAGCATCCTCACCCGAGTCCTGCCTGAGCAGCACTGCCAGCACTCGTCCTCAAGGTCACCCAAACTGATCCTCCAGCTCGGCAGCAACGGCAAATCAAAGTCAGGGAGCCAAAGCAATTATTGCCCAGACTGTTTGCTCTGCTCCCTCTCAGGAGCCAGCCCAGCTATCCAGAGCACACCAAGGAGACAGAGTTAAAGGCAGGAACAACCTCTGCTGTCCAACTCAATCCATCCCCACACCAGCCAATACCTTCCAAACTTGGGAGTTCCTTGTTTCACACCTGGAGAAAAGGAAGCTTAAAAGAGTTTGCAAGAGCAGAGCCTGTGAAAGCACAGCCTTTGGGAGCGATGTGCCAGCTGCAGGAGTGATAGCACAGGGCTTGGTTTGGGATTTCCCCCCTCACTGGTTTTGTTGTTTTTTTTTTCAATTGCAGCCCTGGCAAAGGAAAGGTTTAACAGGATCATTTCTAAGAGAAAACCTGGAAATGGAGGGAAGCAATAGATAAGCTTAACTACAAAAGACAGCTGCACTACAAATAAACACATGAAAACCACAAAGAATGCAGCAAATTCCATCTGGGATGCACAAATTGTGTCGTATTCTGAGTGACTCCAGGTTTTGGGAGACTGTAAGAGCAGCTTGGGAAGAGGACTGTGATGAGTGCCTTTATTTCCTGCTATGACCTTTACATCCACTCATTCTGCCTGGAATGCCCTCTGGAATGGTCACATCCATTTCATCATCCCCCTGAGACCACCTCCTAAATTCTTCCCTCTCTTCTCTCACTGGAGCTGCTGTATTTTGGGGTGTGCATCGTTCACAGATCACTCCCAAACACAGATACACCCAAACAACCTCAGAAACTCTAAGGATTCACCTTCCTGAGGCAGAGCCAGGAAATCTCTTTGGATGCATCTTCCTTAGTGAGGAAAAGGAGTAGATTTTGCACAAATCAGAGCTTTGTGGGTCTCGTGGTCCTTGAGCCAGTGGTGGTTGAGTGGTGCTCACTCAACCCAAAGCAGGAGCAGTACTAAGACACCAAAAATCCATTTATCTGTCCTCACCATAAGAAATTTGGTTTTCCAAGCTCTAAAGCAGCCCTTCCCTGCTCCCCCAAGCACAACTGGAGCAGAGCAGGCACACAGTGACACCTCACCACTTGGAACTATTCCATTATATTCCAAAACTCCATGGAGGTAATTCCAACACCTGCTGCCAGTCCATGGGATCCCCTTAACCCCTCTTATTTAAAATTCTCTTCAATAAAAAAATCCCAAACCAACCAACCAATGAAAGCTGATGATATAAGGCTGATCACTGAAATATCCAGCATCACCCAAGGTTTAACCTCAAATTCCATTTTTTTAACCTCATATTCCATTTTTTTCTGAATTTTTCTGAATTTTCTGCATTTTTCTCCCTAAAAACCAATCTGGAGTTGGATCTCCAAGGGCAGGTACCAGGAGTAGCTCAGAGCACAGTATTTCACAGGCCTTCAGAACACGATGAGATTTATATTTTTGATAGGATTTTTCATTAGGGTTGGACACATTTATTCTGGGGCTGATAATCCAAGTTTCAGATCACATTGTCAGAGTGGATAAAAAGGGCAAAGTCTCACAGTTCCCAGACATCCTGGAACATTAATGTGTAATAATTCAGAGTACCTGGGTACTATAACATTGAAGATAGAGAGCTCTTAAATAATCCTGCTGTCAGAGCCACTTTCTGTCAATCCTTTGTGAGGAATAGAGTGGTGGGAGGTTTTCAGCAAGGAAATGAGGGGAATAAAAGGGAAAAGTGAACCCTTAGCAACAGCCAGAATGTGGGATAAACATGAAAAAAAAAGGAACAATCTTTTTAGCTAAGTTACTTGGTATTAATACTCTGTTTTCTCCAGAAAAAAAATGCCACTAGGAATGTTCTGAGTCTCAGAAAATATAACTTATTTTGCTAATACAGTCCAGCTTTTTATCTGCATATACTGTACAGGCACAATTCAATGGAAATGTATTTGAAATACTGAGAAAAATGATTTGATTTCTATCTGAGTGCTATTCACTGGACTTTAAGAGATGAAATGTCATCCCCCTCCACACCTCTCCCTGTTCCAGCCAGGACCAGCAGCTTCAAAGCAAAATTAAGGTTCAGGACTTTTCCAGCAGATTGGCTGCAGGGACACAAAGGCCAATAAAAGCAAATTCCCACAATTCAAATCTGGAAGCACTGATGAAGTCTATTAATGAAAGATTAAAAAAAAAGTGTAAGCAAACAATGTTCTTGCTAAATATATCCATAGGAATTACCATGGATCAGAAGCTTCCCAATGTCCCCAAGCTGCCCAAATAATACACCTCCAAGGAGATTTCCTGCTAAATCAGTCTTTTTTTTTAAAAAACAGGATGACTGAAGATAAGGAATTACCAAGTTTTCACAATTAGAATAATCCTTTAATAACTGCAGTTTGGCTGTTGGCAGTATCAGAAGGCAGAGGCAGAGCCATGAGCCTGTAAAAATGGGACCAAAATGAGCTTTACAGTGTTAAATTTCTCACTGCTGCTCCTTCACCGGGAGATGAAACAACAGATTTCTAATTGACACCTCCTTCTGAGCCCCTGTGCTTGCACAAAGGTACAATTATCTCTTATCCTGACTGAGGAAAAATGGCAAAAAAAGAGGAAAAAGACTTGTCTGAAGACGGGGGTGGTTTGTTTTTAAACTGCTGAGGCTCTAGCTACCCCAGGTTCCAGATTTGGGACAGGCACTTCAGTCTTCAAAAAGCTCCTGTGTAGCACATGCAGGGAACTGAAGGTGAAAAGCTGGGAGAGGATGGAGAGCTGAGCTGGATTCAGGTACCTGGGGATTGCAATGAGATGGTCTTGAAGGTCCCTCCCAACCCACACCATCCTGAGATCTGTGGCCTGAGGAAAATTAAAGTGAGGAGTTCCCAGGCATGGATGTGTCCATCCTCCCTGATCCCACCTCTGTGGCACTGCTGGGTCTCTGGTGGAACTGCTCTCACTCACAGCTGAACAAAACTGAGGTGCCCACACTGCTCCACAGCTCTTACGGGTTTTGAGTTTACCAATGCACGGGAATTTTGAAGATGGATGAGTTATTCCCTGCCACTGAACCATTTTTTCCATGTTAAGCAGCAGTTAGTAAAATATTTAAGTGAAGCTGGGACAATTCTGAGCTTTTTGTGATTGTTTTTGCATGTCATGGATGGATCAGAGCTCCAGTCAACCAGGAAGGAAAACTGCTATTCCAAGGGAAGCTGGAAATCTCTCCAAACACTCCCAACTGTGTTTGGACCTCTTTTCCTAAGAGGATGATGATGATGGGGGATGTTTTCTACCCCATTACTCACTGCATGAACCAACCAGAAGAGGACAGACAGAACTGTATGGGGGAAGACTGGGATTTTTCCTCCTGGATTCCAGTAGCAGAGAATCATGGAATGGTTTGGGTTGGAAGAGACCTTCAAGACCATCCCATTCCACCCCTGCCATGGGCAGGGACACCTTCCACTAGCCCAGGCTGCTCCAAGCCCCATCCAACCTGGCTTAGGACACTTCCAAGGATCCAGGGCCTCCCAGGGAATAATTCCATCCCAACATCCCATCTCCATCCACGTTTTTTCAGTTTAAAGCCATAGAAGCTGTGTGTGGTCCACTAACTCCCCAGGATGAGAGGCTGGATTGCAGAGGCAGCAGAGGTATTTTGGCATTAAGAAGGAAGTTTACACTCTGGAATGGTTTGAACCTGGCATGAGTTAGGTCATTCCTTTGATAAATGAGAGATTTGTTTACATTATTGTCATCCACACAAGCTCAGAAGAAATCCCAGGGATGGGACCTGGAACTGTGGACAAAGCTCAAGCAACTGCTGAAATCCTGGTCTGTGGATTCCTCCTCAAACTCCCATTATCCAAGGAAATGAGAAAACACAAAGTACTGGGACCTGCTCAGGCTGTGACAGGAAGATTTCAGCACTTCCATGATCCTTCCTGCTGGCTTTTGGGTTTTTTCTCCATACATTTTCCCATCTTTCTTGCAGGCACAGAATCCCAGAATCATTTAGGTGGGAAAAGACCTCCAGGACCATGGAGTCCAAGCTGTGCCTGATCCCCACCTCGTTCCCACAGCACTGAGTGTCACATCCAGTCCTTCCTGGAACACCAGCCACTGGCTCCACACAAACACCAGGATCAGTGGCCAGCAATCCTCCTCCCTCTTTTAATTTTCTGCTACTGCACAACATTTGGAATGTTAAACAAGTCTGGCTGCTGCAGTTATTATCTGAAGCCAGTGTAGGCTTAGAGATACAATGCACAAAGGGTATTTGAGCTCACAGTGAAATCTCAATCACAGCAAAATGATGAAATAATACCACAGGTTTTGATTTCTCCCATCTTCCCTCCTTTATAGAAACAACTCCTGGGAGCAGCCTCAGTGTGGAAGCCCAAGCCAAGCAGAATCCCAGGTGTTGTGTTTTAGTAGCAGGATCTCCTCAGCTCAGGGTGGGAGCAGCAGGAGCTGTGAGGGCACAAAGGATTTCCACCACTTAACACATCACCCCAGCTGGCCCCAAAAGTTACACACACAAGAAATTAAGCTTAAAATTCCGTGGATTTGGGTGTGTAAGAGCAGTGGGAAGTGGGAAGAGGAACATCTGAAGCTGCAGTAAGGGATGGGTGGGTGCAGCAGATCTGATGAGGAGCTGCAGGCTCAGGAGGCTCAGGGCGTCCAGGTACCGACCCCAAACCCAGCCCTGAATCCTCCATCAGGAGGAAACACAGCAGAGAGATTTGGGATGAAGGGGGAAGGGACAGAGCTCATCTCAGCCTCACCACTGGAATGTGCTCCCAGATAACCTGCTGGAAGTGCCTGGCCTAAGAATTACACACCAGCACTGCAGCTGCTGTTCCACCAGAGCAAATTCCCTGAATCGTTATTAACACCACTGAGCTGACATGTTAATTATCCTCCTGATTCTTCTGATGAGACAACAGAGGCACAAATATTCAGGAGAGATGTTAGACCTTGTACACACCTAATTCCTGTAAGATTTCATTATTTCATTTGAAATACATTTTAATTCTCTTTGTTCTCACTGTTTTTTTTTTTTTTTTAATAATTCAACAATCCTATTAAAATATGTATTTATTTTTTAAAAAAAACCACTCCCTGACTAACCTGAGTGTAATCCAAAATGTATTTACAGGGTGAAAGCACTTGAATTGCTGTCGTGGGAGTCGTGCCGTACGCCCACGGTGCAAATACCTCAAAAAGCAAATTAGTCATCTGCTTCCAACTGTCAGGATGCAGCAAAAGACAACAAACCAGTGTCTTGGAAAGAGCCTGAAAAATCTCACCATTGAGCTTCTCTACGTTGCAAAGGCTTTTTTTCAGAAGCCAAATCAATAATATCAGCCTTGAAATAAAAAGAGAGAGGAGAGTGTTCAATGTGGACGTGTCCAAGGCCACGTTGGATGGGGTTTGGAGCAACCTGGGATGGTGGAAAGTGTCCCTATCCAGGACAGGGGGTGGAATGGGATGAGCTTTGGAGAGAGGAAAACTGTTTTCATTAAGGTTTAGTTAATCCTTAGTTAGAAAATCACCCAGGAGCACAGAGCTGGGATCGCTCAGACCTTTGTGATCTCTGAGTGCTCCCAGGGAAAACAAAACAAAAGAAAACAGGGAACACAGACAAAAAACTCCACGAAAAATAGAAAAATAGTTAGGAGGAAAACCAAAAAAACCCCAAACACCAAAGCACACCAGACCCTGGAACACATGGAACAAATCCATGTTTGCATCCAGAAAAGCCTCAAGGTAATTCCTCGAAGCACAACATCCATCCTGATTTTTATCAGGCTGTATCATCTCTAAATGCAAACTGCTAATTAGTAATTATCAACTTCAGCAAAACACAGCAGCAGAAAGGTTAAAACAATTTTTCTACAGTGAAAGTGATTTTTCAGAACACCTTTAAAGGAGCCAAAGGCTGGCCCAAGGTGGTTCAGACCTGGTTTGGGAGCAGAATGTGAAGTTCTTAAAAGAACCAGAGGTTTTCATCCACTAAAAACCCGATTTTGCTGATACAAATGTATTTGTATGAGGTTTCCATTGAACTGAAGTGGTAAATCTTTCCGAGGGCAGAATAAACCTCTAGGGCTAAGCAGGATTTATTTGAACCTGCAAAAGATATACAAGAGATTTTTCTGCATTTTACGTGATTGAAAAATGACTTACTCAAGTGATAAGGACAACTAAAGCTCTCGTGACAAAGTGGAGTCATTTCATTGTGCCAAAAGGCAAATTATGTTCAGAATAATAACAATAATGCCAGTTTTCTCTTGAAGCACAGTTATCAGAGTTATCTGTAATACTTTAGAGCGGGAAACAAAGATTTTTGAGAAGTTCTCCATCAAATTGTTGATTTTCAAGGGATTTTTCTGTGAAGATGGCTAACATCAGGCCAGGTTGGATGGGGCTTGGAGCAACCTGGTCTCTGAAAGGTGTTCCCATGGCAGGGGGTGGAACTGGGTGGGTTTTAAGGTCCTTTCCAACCCAAACCACTCTGGGATTCTGGGATTAGTGTGTTTAACCAGCTGTGCTATGAATTGTCCCAACAGCTCTGGGAAATAATAGAAAAAACCCCAATTAATACAAAAAACCCCCCAAATTAATACAAAG